>JH392932.1:103614-118031 GCA_000235945.1 Homolaphlyctis polyrhiza JEL 142
GGGGATCGTGTTGAATCAGGGTTCAACTCTCGAGAATCCTCAAGACCATTTCGCCAGAGTCAAGAAAGGGTCCATGGCCTGTTGCGATGCGGCAACGACCAGTGCCGTGTCCGAACACCGCGAAAACCACCAGACGCATCTGGATCCAAGACTGGTTCATTCTCCTCAAGCAAGTACTGCAACAAGCAACGAATATCAACAATCCACAATCGGCCGGGTTCTTCAAGCCTCGATCCGGAATGGCCGATGTGGGATTATCGATTCTTCAACCGCGACGCAGCCAGCACATCCAACATGGTCCACATTGTCTTAAGCCTTCGCGATGGAAATGGACGGCCATTACGGTTCACCAGGGGTGTTGCAGTTGCTCAGTTGTTGGACAATTGATTCCGCGGTGGTTTATGCCACACGCATGGCTGTGGATCCCCCTTCTGGGGCTAGCAGCCAAGTTATTTCGACTGTTCTTGGATGTATTTCAATTGTAGATTGATGAATAAAGACATCCTCACTCATAATACTTCAATTCTTGCTCACTCCATGTCTATGCAAGAAAGAATCCATCCGCATGCTCTATAGCGTAAAGAAGTCGCTCGCGTAGTGTTTCCTCACTACCATACGGTGGCAAGTCAAGGACATGCGAGCATGTGTGGGCACTCGGTAGTCGCATCGATACAGCTGCCGTCGCATTGCCTTTCCTTTGTTGATCATGTACTTGTGTTGAAGATCCAGATCCAGAGCCAGATCCAGAGCCAGATGCTGGGGAATCTCCGACTCTACGTCGCTTGGATGCAGATAGTTGGTCATCGTCGTCTGAATTCGCCCGCTTTCTCGACATAGAGCTTCCCGCGTTAGCATCGACCTCTGGATCCATGTCTAATTCCATATTGGACTGTTGCTGCTGCTGGCGCTGCTCAAATAGATCCTCTTCAGCACTAGCAGTACCGCCACCGCCACGACACATCTGAATCACAAACCGAACTCCCTTGAGTCCACTTACAGGCGGCACGCGCTCTGTTCCCGTCACAAATCGCAGAAACCGTTTCTGCAACTCGGGTGTTAGTCCATGCAGCACGTTCCAGAATCGTTGAATAACAGGGTGCTCGCGACCATAGGGTTCTCGATACTGTGTCACCGATTCAAGCTGCTTAAAGTCATACTCTGTCGATCCTTGCATGAGCCGATAGAGCTCGATCGGTGAAAAGATCTGCATTGATGTGACCATTACCATTACAAAAACAAGCAGATTATACGTCAGCTACCATGTACATTGCAAGCAAACAGACAAACAGGATGCCATGAAAGAAGAGAAAGGGAGGTGTGACAGTACTATCGGTACTCACATCGAAAATGGATCCAGAGCAAATCTCCAAGAATCCCTGCTGCATAGCCGAAAAGGCGTCTCGATACATGCCATTCAACAGCCACTCGACAACAAGTTCAACATACTGCACACGATTGCCATTTCCAACCATGATATTCTCGCCGCCAGGGCACAGCTCAACCGACTCCACACGATTCGCTACCTTGCGCGCATAGGTGAAATTCAAACAGAACGCGTTTTCAACATCGCCATCAAACTCAAGAATGGTTTGGAGAGATTTGGCAATGGTTGGGTGCAGTGTCTCGAGATCGCCTAGTGTGACGGGTCTGTTGAGGAGTTTCTTGAAGAAGACTGGCGGGAAAGTGATTGGACATGGGCAAGCGTTGTAGAGTGAGAGTCCCAGAACTCGTCCAACTAGATGGAATAGACGCAGCGAGTTTGGTGTCATTGCTGCTGTCGCAGTGGCATGATTGAACCATATATAATTATGACTCGGCGGTGGTAAAGATGCTGCAGACTTGGGTTGCGACAAAGGTGGCGATAGCGGTGATGAAACTGCCGAGTTCTGCTCGTAGGATAATGCCGAGGATAGTGACCTGTGACTCGAGTTGTCATTGCGAGCACGGTACTTGTCATCATCAACGACTTCAAAGCAGTCCATCTTCAAGACACATTCCCAAAACAGTCTGAAAAACTCGACACTGACACCGCCCTCGTCAACACCATCTTCTCCAATAAACTGAACTCGAAGCGGTTTGCGCAAAGCCGCAATCGGTTGTGTCGAAAGCTGGCACAGAGCATCTTCTACGATATGCGATCGACGGATATGGATAGTTGTGAGAGGAAGTTCGTTAATGATATAGCTCGGATGTGTTGCTGTTGATGCAGGTGGGACGCCATGGGAAGAGGAGCCGGCACGCGCATTGAAAAAGATTTCAGATTGCGCCTTGAGCATCTGTCTCTGAAAATCAGCCTCCAATAGAATCGACTTGGTGTATAGATTGAAAAGAAAATGGTATCTACAAGCAGAATGCCAGCAGCAGCAGCATGCAGCAAGAACAGAAAACAACGACAGGTTTACACAAAGTCACACGTCGGTATCGCAGTCAGCAAGAGTAGATCCATCGCACAGAAAGCAGCCGCATCGACACATACCTGCAAATGTACATCTTGTCATGCTGTCGCCCCATTGGCGTCATGAACAGTCTTACAAAATCGGAAACAACATCCACGCTTTTTGAAAGCGTCTCATTGACAAACTCGCTGGGCTGGACAATCAGACCTTGCTCGTCGTCAATCGCACCCGGCGCAATCACAGGCATGCATCCAGGATCGCTTCGAGCCGATTTAACGCAGCCGTAACCGCCACGATCAAGTGATCCAGAAATATGGTTGATTGCCCAGAGCCAGTCAAGCACCTTGACGACGCAGAAGCTAAGCTCCATGTCATTGACATGTCGTCGAGAACATAGAACACGGGTAAGAATGAGGTTGCTAAGTCGGACCATGTTGGTGAAATGGTTGACAATATGAGGATTGGTGATTTCTACTGCGCGGCTGTGAACAAGGCCTTGATGAGATTGTCGCTTGGACGAGCTGTTGTCAGATTTGTTGGTAGTAGTGATGTGAACGCCTGATCGCCACCATCGTCCAAGTTGAGACCATTGTGCATCGCTTAGGCGACTAAACGAAAACACGAGGTCTTGCGCCATGGGTAGATGGCTGCGAGTGATTGCGTCTGTGTGGAATATTGGGCAGGCGGCAAGGACAAGGATCGCTCGGAGCGAATGCGGTAGTGGCGACTTCACAAGCGAGATACAGCGACAGAGTCTGCCAATATCTGCTTCGCATTCGCGAATCGAAGTCGGATCGGCATTCAGTGTTTCAAAGTCTATGAACGGAGAGTCGCCGAGCGAAGCGCGCTGGTAGTTTTCGGATAGAAAAGCTGTGTTGAGGGATCCGATGGTTGAAAAGGCTGCACGATACGATGGGAGAAGCGAGCTGCTGGCATCGAAAAACTCGTTTCTGGGAGATTCAGGCGAAGCAATAGATATAAACGAGGCTCGCGATGCGGACAGGTCAGGACGCCGTGAGGATGGAGATGCATCTTCAGGATGGACAAACGCAAACATGTAATCCGACAGACCCGAGACTATGCCTGTGATACGACATGGAAGCAGCAGTCGTGTTGGCAGATGTACCATGGTTGTGCCTCCAAGTCCAAGCTGTCCAGATCCATTCAAGCCAAACACGCTGATGTGCTGAGACGACGGACCTTCGACAGATGTCGACAGTTCTCTTGCTACAACTGTATGGCGACGGCCACAAGCAATCATGCTGATATGCGAGCCCAGCAGCTCGTGTATCGGACGCGGTAAATCAACGTGGATGTTTGTGCCATGTCCGAGTTCACCATATGTGCCAGATCCAAACATGAAAACCTGGCCCGATGCCGTCAATACTGCCGTGTGATCTTCGCCACAAGAGATATCAGTGACCACGATATCAGCGAAAGCTGGGATCTGAACTGGTTGATGAACGTCTGTCCGGTGTCCAAGTCCAAGTTGCCCAAATCTTGACATTCAAAAAGTAACACACACATATTTGTCAGATCAAATGATTTGCAGATATTCTGGGATATGAGATTGCATTGAAGACCGCTTCACAGAGAATGGGCAACATCGACATACCTATTGCAGCCCCATACAAACAGCAGACCCGTAGACGTTAATGCAGCAGAGTGTGATCCGCCACACGCAATCTTGACGATATCCAGACCAAAGAGCGGCCGAATAACATCAGGTCTCCATTCGCTACCTGCATAGGTAGGACGGCCTAATCTGCCATTGGATGCATCGCCAAACGACCAGAGCAGACCATGCGAGTCGAGGGCTAGCGAATGCCGCATCCCAGCAGCAATCTGAACGACTCGCACCGAGTAATTTGAGAGAGCGGCTGAACTTATTTGGCTGCGTTCTGTCGGCAATGTAGTTGATGACGATGCAGTTGAGGAGAAAGCTGCTGAAGTTGATATCGGCGTCGGTACAGGCGATGAAGGTGACAGAGGCATCGCGGTCGGCGGTTGCACGTTGCGCGTATGTCCTGTGCCAGAAAGAGAGGGAATAGTCGCAGGTGGGACTGAAGTTGAGGTTGAAGCTGATGCTGACGCCGAGAGAGGAGCCGATAGAAGAGGGGACGACGCCGCAGACGACGCGAACAGCATTGAAGCGAGGGGAACGGGCTTTGGCTTCTCGAAGTAAGGCGTGTCAGGGTTGGGCCGCAGTCCGATCTCAGCGTGAGTGTTGCGACCCCATGCATACAGCCGGCCGTGCAGATCAATTGCCAGACTGTGAGCCTCGCCGCACGCGATTGCCACGATCGCTTTGGACTCGAGTGCAGCAACCGGCGCGGGTCGCATGCGTCTGCCGGGTCTGCCCAGCTGACCGTGATCGTTGCAGCCCCATGAATAGATAAGCCCCTTTTCGCTACCACGCTGTACCTGTTGATTGAGCGAGTCGCGGCATAACAGTGATGGTTGTTAGGGAGAGGAGGCAGAGCGTACACACACAGACATGAAGATGTCAGTGTTGGTATAAGCCGAATGATAGGCGGAAGGAATGCGAAGGAATGCGAAGGGGAAGGGAAATGGATGGAGGGGACAAGGCGCCAGCAGATCGGATGCAGCATCCGAAAGCGGGAGTTTGCTCCAATCCATCGGAGAAACAGATCGAACCCCAAGCGGTAACTTTTCATCGTTCGCTGCAGAACCGGCAAACTGGACTGCAAGTTGCTCAACCAATCAGCCAATCGGCCACTCAATCGGCTTGCTCGCTGGCTCGCTGCCTGGCTGCCTGGGCCCAACATCGGATGGCAAGCTGGCAAGCAAGCAAGCCGTGCTCAGGGAAAGCCTGGCAACGGGCTGCTACTAGCGTGCCGCACGCCTCACACATGGGTCAATGTGCCACCATGCGCCGGCCGCCTGCATTGCATGAATGTGGCTACAGCCAGCGATGGAGCAGCCAAAGAGCAGCAGCCAGCGAGCGAGCAAGCGAGCGATGAAGGGACCGATGGTTGCCGATGTATATGAGTGTGACGATGAATATGAATATGAATATGAATATGAATATGACAATCAACTGCAAGTTCGCACCAGCGCACACGAATGGCTGCCGCCGACAGCAAGCGCACACACAGAGAGACCGGCTTCTTCAAAGTATGTTACTGCGACTGGGCGAGTGCTTGCGTCTGAAGTTCCTGTACAAAGCTGGCCCTCGCTGCCTGCGCCCCATGCTAGCAACTGTCTGCTCGAATATGTTGGATCATGGCCCGTCATTTCGATTTCGACTTCGATTTCGATTTCGATTTCGATTTGATTTGGGGCAAATTGTTCTTGTCAGTTTAGACAGCAACAGCAACATGGACAGCAACAACGACAGCAACAGCAACAGCAACAGCGATATCCAGCATCAACAACCACCACCACCATCACAACTTCCAAATCAACACCAGAGAGTATATCATTCAGAGAGTTATTTCCAAGAAAGACTAGATGCGGGTGCTCCAAGAGCATACCAGCACGGTGCTGTTGCTGGTGTTGTGGGTGTGTTTGTGTGTTGTTGGTGATCCTCCGACATCCGCTTTTCTGCGATCCAATGCTGCTGCGAACAGCAATCGCCAAGCTTGCACCACCACAGAGCCTTCCACCGCAGCAACGGACAGCTGACTTTTGGAATCTCGCTTCCCAACATCCAATATCCTGCATACTAGCTGTCGTTGCGTCCATCTTGCTCTGTCGCAACGCAAAGCTCTCAAACTCGGCAACAGCAACAACAACAATCTGTATGTACTCATCCCCAAACCCACCTTCAATATCCATCAATGCAATCCATCACCACCACCACAACAACATTACAAACAAGATCAACCCATCAGACCAGTTGCTAACTATCAACCATCAACCCTCTCCAAAACCCCTTCATTGTTCAGTCTCGGGTCTCATTGTCTCAAACCTGATGGTGCACTACAGCTTCCAGATACATCGCGACATGATCATGTCTGAGCGTCGGATGGAAGCTGCAATGCGAGCCGAGGATCGCAAGCGTGAACGGTGGTCCAAATCAACTTCTGCAAACACTGACTGATACTATACTAGAGTAAATAGCTCATATCACCCTCCCTGACTCCCTTCCTCCATCACTTGCAAACGGAAATGCTTTAGTAGCATGACTGTATTGCAGCAATTGGGTATAAACAGACAGTTGTACAACGACACACTCATTATCAAGTGTAGATGAGAAACAAGATGCGATGAAATGCATCGAATGCAGTCGATGCTGTCAGTAAACTAGAATCACGAAGGAACTGGAGATGAAGTGAGAGCCATTGATCGATGACTGTTGTGTGCGAGAGATGCACATTGGCACTTGGATAGTGAGATATGGAAGTAACAAGCAATGCTGGTGCTGATATTGTTTACCGCTATCCAAAGAAACACTTCAGCGAGAGAAATCAAGAGTATTGTGGCTTTGAATAACACCAGAAATGCTGTTGAGGAGGTGCACACTTGGACTGGCACAGCAATGTACCATTCAATGGCCGCGACAATGCAGCAGAGTCTTCTCGAGCGAAGCTCAGCAGCCTCCGACTTCTTCGTCGCCAGTCTCGAGCCAGTACAAAGGATTCTGGAACCTGATTCTCGAGACACAGGTGTGTGATATGATACTGTTCTTGTTGCTGACGACTGCCAAGAAACTCGCTTACATTTACAAGTCGCTGTGCCTTTGAATGCTGGTTCGATCCTTCAATCAATCAATCAATTGATGGATGGATGAATGGATGGATGAATGCAATGACGGATGGATGCTCGTCATATCAACTTTCTGTTCAACTCGATCCATATGTTCAATCCAACGTCTTTGCTGGCTGTGCACTCCACCAGCGAACAGCAGCAACAGCAGCAACAGCAACGCCACAGACACCTTCCAACAACAACAACAACAACAACAGCAGCAGCAGCAGCAGCAGCAGCAGCAATGACGATCAGAAACCACGCTCTCCATCAGGGACGCAGGTATCAACAACAGACTTCCCTCTGCGACCCGATAGCGGCAAAATAACGTCGTTTGCCAACATAACCAACGTCGCAACGCTCAATCTCCGTATGAACATGCTCAAAAAACCCAATGCCCCATCAAGCACCGACTGCTGTGCGAGCGGATGCGTGCACTGTGTATGGGATCTCTACGAAGACGATATGGAGCAATATAACGCTGACCGACGCGGGCTCATACAACGACTGAAAGAACTCGGTGTGGATTCTGTTAAAGATTCTGATGTTCGAGATGAAGATCGCGTGCAGATGGATCCGGGACTCAAGGCGCTCCGTGACATGGAGCGGGAACTCAAGCGCAAACAGGAGTCTGTTCAATGATGGATTTCAGAGGAATGCTGTTCTTGATGACTCTTACCTAAAAGCATAAATGAAATCAAGCGCATTTCGTATAGAGTGCATCAAACTCTGTCGCAACCACACGATTCTTGAATGTCCGCACAATGGCTGCCATCTGACATCAGCAAATTGGCTCGCACTGCTATCCCAGATGCGTTTGCAACAATGCGGTTGACAGAGTAGTCAGCTCTGACCATCTATCTATCTTACTCCTGGGATGGAGTGTATCAGGCACTCGGTTTGACCATCGGATCACAGTTCACCCTTCACATACGGAGATCAGTAATCAAAATGGCTGTTGCAAAGAAAGGTAGCTGTTTAGTACTGCTTTGAGTGTTTTAATCGTAATAGATTCGGACTTGTGATTGATGGATCAAAATATCTGTGTCATAAAACAACGTCTCGATTACAAGTCGGCCACTAGTTGGTGCCATCGAGCCACGAGATCCATCAGATCATAATGCAAAGCAAATTGAAATTGGCAGTGGATACAAGGTGCAGCAAGGTTGTATCGACATACAGATCAGGTCAGTATAGCTATCTCGTTTTTTGGCTCTGTAAACTACTCTACTCTTCAAGGACAGAGTAGCATCAACAGCACTACCTCAGAAATGAAGCAGGCAGCATTTGATCGGGATCTGCACTTTCGATCTCGGTTTCCCAGGAATTGGTCGATCCAGGTATCACGAAGCCAAAATCAAAATGCCAATCTGACAAGCACCAGTTCAATCAGTTGCACGCAGTCAGCCAGATACAGGTAAGATTCAAAAACACGATCACGCATATCACAACAACAATAGAGATAAACATATGATTGTGTATGCATGTGTGTGTGTGTGTGCGGGTAATTGATAACACTATCTGATCACCAGACATACTTTCGATACATTGGCTGTCAAGAAGCACGCGTTGGTGCAGTCTCAAGTGGCGAATGGGATGCACGGATGAGAATTCGATTTTGCGACCCACGCTTGCACATAAAAGTATTTCGCTGGGTATCCTTGCTGCCATAGTCATTCAGCGTCAAGTTTGTGTGGGAGGGGGGAAGGATTTTAAAACCAACAATGCGAGTAATGATACTCTTTGCAAGTCAGAATCTGAGATATCTTGAACGCTCTTTTTGGGGGGATATCATTCACTTGCTTGATATCACCACTTTTAGATTCTGATTACAAGTAAGTGCTTTTGCGACAGTATACCTTCCTGTGTTGTGTTTGTGTCGCTAAGGATCCTGCTCAAAATGTAACAGCACCAATATGCAACCACATATATAAATAAGTATTCGATACGATTTTGAAGGATGGATTCTCTAGTCTGCTTTGCTGAGCGAGATCAGATATACCATGTATGTGTCTGCCACAGCACTCTGCCATTACTTGCGTCTGTCATACACATCGAGTTGCTTTCGTACCAAGAAATCAAGAAACAAGGAGCAGCCACGAAATGACAAGTCTTTTTAATGTCAGATATCTCGACTTTACTTAACACATGCGACTAAAATCAGATTTGATGCTGTTACATTTTGAATCCTTGAGAAATGGCAGATGGAGCTATACCCTCTGCTGTTACTGCAGTGTCGTGAATGGCGTCAACTCCATTTGCCATCGTGGGATAGCAATGCAATCTGATATCAAGGCTCAACAGCAACAATCGAAGTTTATGCTGTTGACAAACAAATATGCTCAGCGCATCCTCAGGAGTGCTGAATCATCCTCAGGTTTGCAGACAAACGCCGATCATCGTTTACTCTGCAGCATCCACACACACCAGTTCGCCCGCTTCAAGACCACAGCCTCACTCGGAAGCATTCCAGTCGGCATCTTGAATAAGGCTGTAACTCCTAAGCGCCTATCCAACTCAAACACACACACACACAAGTGTATATTATCCAAAACTCTGTTTTCCTTCAGCGTTGGATCGATTCAAGCATGACAGGCACACCAAGAGCATCGCAACCCAGCCACAAAGCCAAGCACGACGACGATGAAGAAGATCCCTACATCACACGGATAAGACAAAGCGGATGTTTCCCCGAACACGAGGCGATGCAAGATTGCTACTATGATACGAGGGACTGGCGAAAGTGTCGCGATGAAATGGCCAAGTTTCGTGCTTGCTTTGCAAAACACAATCAGCATCAGCAGGTCAAGACTGTTGGGAATGCTTCGGTGGCCGGTGTGGAGGAAGATCGTGGTTATGAGATTGTTAAACCGCCGCTGCCTCCGGGTAGACCGCCTGCGTGAAATGGGCAACGATACGAAATGAAAGGGGTTTCAAGATCCGCTTTCGGGACTTGGTTGAGGGTTGTTGGTTGGTTGGCGATTGGATTGGTGGTGCACAGAAGGGTGGGTGGGTTTATTTGGCAGGTTTTGAAGATACTGGCACGGATGGTTTGGCTGTAGGAGTGCGTGCGGGCCGAGGTTTACGCTTGCTACTTGGGCATCCTGGTTCTGTTGTCAGATGTGTTCTTAGAGCATTAGATCCAGAGAAATCTTGCAGACACAAGGGACATCGCTGCATTCCAGACTTGAGCTCTTTCCATTGCTTCACGTCAATTCCAAAAAACCCTTTCCATGCTTCTCGCCACCAGCTTCAACAAGTATACCGATGTAATAGGAGCTCACCATTGCATTTTTTCTTGGCTGTATGGGGTTTCCATTCCTTGTCGGTCATGACTTGGCCGCATCGTGTACATTGCTTCATACCCATCGACTTTTCGCATTCCTTGAGCAGATGCTCGTTCAGACTTGGAACCTCGGTGATCTGCAAAAACAGCTCGATTGATCAGCCGGCATCAAAACACCACATAGAACCAAGCCAGCGAAGAAAAGGAAAAAGAAGAGTGCACATGAATGAATGCATCTGGGAAAAGGGAAGGCATAGGCAGTGAGTATGGCTGCTTACAAGTCCACAATGAATGCACTTGCACAACAGAGGACAGTCTTCCCAGTAATGCGTCTCGAGCAGCTCATCTGTGAAGAGTGGATTGTATTCATCGCAGAAAATGCATCGCTTTTCAAGTGACTGCATACGAATCTCGGCTGTCGTTGGCCGATCTTGTGTATTCTGCTGCTGTTGCTGCTGTTGCTGCTGTTGCTGCTTGGTCTGAAGTGTCTATCGCGTGTCAGTCGAGCCACGCACATCATCAACCCAAGAATCACAAGCGTATATTACATTCTGCTTGCTGCTTGGGAAACGCAGAGCACTGCCATGCACTCACCTTGGCATTGACAGTCTTTTTCCTACTTGCTTTGATCTCAGATGCCGCTGTTTCCGAAGAAGCTTTCGCAGTGTCAGCACGACTTCGACTGTCACTATTCTGCTCACCCAGTTTTTTCTTGTTACTGACGCTCAACGCTCGACTATGACTGGCGCCGCTTCTGAAACTCAAGTCTATTCGTGGCTCTGATTTCTTTGCAGCTGTTACCAAAAACAAACCGCGTGAATCAGTAGCCAGATAGAGCGACACAGTGCAAGTAAAATACCAGACAGTAATCAATAACGCCGTGTAGAAGCAGTTGCATCAAACAGAGACATGTTTAAAATAGATACATACCAGGTTTTCCAGCAGCATTTTCGTGCTCGATTTTGGTTTGGATGACTTGGAGCTGTGTATCACGTATGCCTTTGAGATCATCCATCAGGATATCTTGGCCAATCAGCAGACCAATGGCTGCAGCGACTGAGCATGCTGCATCACGCACATCGCTATTGACATGTTCAATAAACGGTTTGACGAATTTGACGACTTCCTAAATACCCTCCCGCAAAACAACAAAACAGCATCCGCACACACAGAATAAAAAGATACTTGATCAGCATTCACTCATTTTCCAGACACACACACACACACACACACAAACGCGTGCACCATAACCATCTCAGCATCCAAAAACCTGTAGATCAACAGAAAGTATTGCTCGACTTACTTTTGACGACCATCCAACTTTAAGCTTGGCAGCTTTGCTTTGTTTGCAGTCATCCACCATAAAACTCTTGAGAGCCCATAGCAACAGATCCAGCCGTGTCTTGATATGTCGATGGTGAACATTACCCGCTAGTATGGCTGCTGCCGTAGTTGCTGTCGCCGCTGTTGATACTGAACCGATTGTCGTACTTTTGATGCCAACTGGTTTGAGAAAAAGTGGTACAACCGTTTCGCCAGGCTCGCGATGGAACACCTGGACACTTTGTTGAATCGCCTTTGTTGACGAAGTCTTGATTCGCTTATTCATATCACCGGCGCGAAACAGGAGCTTTAAAAATACATCTTCTAGAGTCGGAAGGATCGACGCAGCATCCTGGGGTATAGTTTCAGCCATATCTGATATGGTGTGTGTATGTTGTCAATGTAAAAGTTATACATACAACGAAACAGAATTATCAAAAGCAGTAGCAGCAGCAGCAACATAGTTAGATTGCAATGTCGAAGCCCATTATCTCTATCAAAATACAAACAAACAAACAACATCACAGACGAGGAGATGGCAAACTACGTACGGAGAGCAGACTCATAGACCTTGATCGCAAGCATGCCAACACGCTCACGAGCATCATCAATGACAGCAGCGAGCAAGATCAAAGAAGCTTTGACCAAATCAAGCCGCGAGGCGCTTTGCTGGAACGGCGGAACACTGCCATCGACGACAGAAAGGACATCACTCAGTCCAGATTCACGATGCACAAAGACATTGCTGAGAACCCGTGTTATGATTGGTGTGCCAAATACAGTGACAGGCAGCACAAACTGGGTGATTTGAGAGTCGGTCAGTGGCTCGAGTGGCGCTGTTGATTCCAAGCTATCTTGTGCCTTTGGTTTCACAGGCTTGTCAGATACACTGTCGTCGTTGTTCAGTTGACGCGACAGCGACTTTGTTTCTTGTGAGCCTGACAAGGATTCTGCATCATCTGAGTTCTCACTGCCACTGTATGCGTCATCCTGTTCATCGCTTGGCTCTGACTCTTCAACTCTATCAAGAGTTTTGGGCTTGATTGGTATATCATCACTGTGCAGTCGTCTGGCAGTCGAGCTTGGCGACTGTGATTCAGAGATTGTGACTGTACGCTTTCTTACAGGCTGGACATTTGGATTAAGTGGTGAGAGATCATGACCAGATATTGAATCATCGATTGCGCGCGATTCGTGTAATTTGGTCTGCTGCTGCTGCTGTTGTTGTTGCCGTTCCAGTTTAAGATGCGGCGAAATAGGCGGTGATGGAGGTTTCTCCTTCAATGGCGACTCGCCGTCCTAGTAATTTTCACTAACTCGCCTTCAACAATCATGTAACCAGCAGCAGACATATGCCCACGCAGCGCCTCCTTTATACGATCAATCTCGCGCTAATAGTGATACACGATCAAGCGTTAGTATAAAAAGTTGAGATGAGGATATCTTGAGCCTTCTTGTGCACAAGTGCTTCCAATATGGATATTTGGGAAGTACAAGATCGATGGCCAACCTGAAACTTTTCTGCTGCGACATAATCTTCAGCTCGTACAGCTTCGTATTTGAGTCGCGAGATTTGTGCAATGTTGGAAGAGCCCTAGATCACAACCAAAAAACCCCCCAAAGAATAATGTTGGACTTTGAAAGTCAATGGATTTGGGTGCTGATGTACACCAATGAATGCCACTCACTTCCATAAATAGGGTGCCAAGTTCTTTTAGCAGCCTTGCTGTTGCAAACTGATCATCTGATTGGCAAGATAGACAAGGAGGGGTTGATAAGCAGGAATCAGATGTGGTCATATCATTAAAAACAGTCAGTAGCTGAATAGTTGTATTTCCATGATTGTATATCTGTATGTTTTGGTATGACACACGTGTGCACTTACATCGAACAGAAAGCTCTTTGGAGCGCTGAATGGCAGCGATGGTCTTTGCAATCTGTACATCATGTTCAACTGAAAAGGAAAGATCCTGGTCGTTTGAGATGCTAGAATCGACAATAGACTTATCAATGATACCACGAAGGATAGCTCGCGACAAGCCATTGGACTCATCAATAGTCTGAAGGGTATCGCCACAGTCAGCTTGGACATACCAACGCACAACAAAGATCAAGGCAAAACAACCAACTCTTAATACATACCAAGCCGCTGTATCCCAGTCGCTGAACAAGCACATCTGAGTCGACAACTTTCCCCAAGATATTGATTGCAACAAGACCAATCTGATTATAAAGATTCAAAGCATTGACATGGCATTTGTGCAGCACAATCTTGAGCAGATTTGCCTCGGCATCAAGATGAATAGTCTTGAGTTCGCGAGCGCGATATCCATTTGATACATTATCGTTCAAGGAGACGTATCTATATATAGATATATATCACAAGAGTGTCAGCTGGATAATTGGTATCTGCCAGCACTGCAAAGATGCAATAAGGTTGTTTCTTTTGGCAAGCTGGATCGAAATGGTATTCACCCAAGACGCATATATTCGACAGAGTCGAGTTGTACTGGATTGGTCAGACGAGAGTATGGATTGAGCATTGACGAAGAAGATTGTGGCGGAAGGGTTGCAAGAAAGAGTTCGACTTTGGAAGGGATCTTGAAGTGGTGGATGAGCAGCTGCAGTTTGCGTATCCGACAGCGTCCAGCAGTGAGTCTGAGCACGATTGTCTGCGGGAACGAGCAGAAACTGGACGG
>JH392932.1:118131-130487 GCA_000235945.1 Homolaphlyctis polyrhiza JEL 142
CAGGCAGCCTCGAGGCAAAACTGCCGCCAGGAAAGTCGATTCCTCAATCGAATGTGATCTCATCGCTCAGTGACTTGCCAAGCCACATCTTTCCAAGCGATATCAGAAACCCAGAGACAGGAATGAAGTGAAATGAGTATCATTCATTACAGGGGCACAAAATGGAGATGGGATTACAGTCATGACAAGCTGGAAACGAGCATCAGAGGAAAGTCAAGGGGTCCATCGTCCAGGAGAACAATATCAAAGGCTTCGGTGTATTGATCGAGCAAAAGATCCTTGTCATGGTTCAGCAATCCAATTGTCAGCTTGACTTTGCATTGGATGTTGTCGCCCATGCGCAAATCGCCGAGCGAATCGCCGAGTAAGATCTGAACAAACAGAGATAGAGTCCATATGATTGCCGTGTCAGCTGTTATCGGGAGTAGAGCATAGTGACACAAAGACACAGCCAATATGCAAAGAAACAAGCAACAAATAGGCACACATACCACATTCTGCCTGTTCTTGATGCGAAGATGGTGACCGGTATTAGAAACAGTAGCTTCGTTCTTATTAAAAGTATGGATCAACGGATCTTCAAACCCGCAAATGATGCCGTTCTCATCAAACTTCATCTTATTGGAAACGATATCCATATTGCTTTTCATGAGACCCTCGCTTTTGAGGATTTCAAGCAGGACATCTGCTAGACCGGCAGAGAATACAAGGACAGGGATCTGGCGCGTTTCGCACATTGAGATGAATTCGTGGACCCGCTTTCTGAATACCAGAGGAGACTCGGCAACAATACCCTTGATATCATCGCGAGAGATGCCTGTTTGGACAATAAGCTTGTGCGCAGACGACCACCATTCGACCATGGCCTGCACCTTTTCAGCATAAGGAACAGTCGAAGAAACCTCGATTGGATAAAACTTTTTGTAGAGTGCAAGGATCTCGGCCCGCCACTGCGTGATGGATTCACACCACTGACAGTCAGCAGAGTCCGACGGATCAACGAGACGATATTGTTTGACTCCGAAACAGAGTGCGTACCTCGGGAGTCATGCGACTCGATCCCTCGAGAAGACCGTGCGTGCTGCGGTTCCGCTTTCCGTCGACCCAATACTGCGTCAGCGTCATGTCAAAGTCTAGATGCCAGCATTATCAATGGGATGTAGCGAGTTCAAGGCGGCGGACAGTGTTCAGGATGTCAGTTGCTTGTTGGATGATGCTGCGACTCGGATGCTCTTTGGTGGTCTGTCATCACCGCACAGAGCACAGAGCACAGAGCACAGAGACGGGAGACTCACCCGTGACAATGTGCAGCGATGCGGCGCCATCTGCATGCAGCGTGGCAAGTTTCTGGCGCACAGCGTCGATGTTCTTGATGTAGATGGCGCGGTCGCCATCAGCGGCATACGCAAGCAGCGTCTCGACAGCGGGCGGAACAATGAGCATCCAAGTTTGTTGTTGATGTTTGGGAAACTGTTTGATCGTGTGCTGCTCACGAATAATTACAAGGAATTGTGGGGGCAACAGCGGCGGCATGGACCACCGCGCTGTCATGGATCTCGCTGGCGCCAGACATTGATCCCACGCAGTGCTGACAAATCATGCCGTGAGTGACGCACTCGCAGTCATCGCTGCGTTGTTGCTGGCTGCGAATATTGTGCGAGTTTCCCCTGCAAGATCAATCACAGTCAGAATCACAGTCACAGCCTCAGTCGAATGGCGCAGCCAGGAAGCAGCGGCAGAGCAGGATCTGCTGTCGCAATGCAGTGCAGCGTGTGTCTGGATGCATTCAGCAACTATCGACCAGCCCCTGACTACGACGAGTTTGGTCTCGAGCAGACATTCTCACGCAGAATCACGCAGCTGTGTGTCCTGCCAAAGTGTGAGTCGCTTGTCCGGAAGCAACAACAACGACAATGACAACGACGACAACGACGCTGACTCTATCACTGACGATGATGAATACATTCTATGGCAATACTTGCAGGTCACCATGTGTTCCACTCAGAATGGTAAGCTGCTGCGTCGTGTACACCGAGCCACGCAGAGATAGACAGGCAGCGGAAGCTGATTGGTGCTGAGCAACGTTGGATCTCAAGTCTTCTGCGCTGGCTTGGATCGCAGGCTCGCAAAAAGCACTGTCCAAACTGCCGCCAGCCTGCGCCTTACACACAGGGCCACCCAGATCTTGTCTTTCTTCCTGATGGTCTGGTGCCAACGACTTTTGAACAGCAGCTTAGCCAGGCACATGCTGGCGTGTCATCAGAGACACCTTCCACATCGCCAAAGAGGATGGTTGAATCAAATGCAGCAACAAGCGTAATGGCGTGTCTGCACCGTGATCTGGCCACCAAGCAGAAGCTCATTGATGAGCTATACGACGAAAATCAGGCGCTTAAACTTGACATGACTGAACTCACCGAAGCATCCAATCGCGCTCGAGAAGAGTTTGCATCTTGGCAGCGACATCATGAAACGATTCGCGCTGCCGACGTACAAACCAACAACGAGCTGATCAAGCTTCGGTGCGATCTTGCAACGGCAAATAGAAAGATACTTGAGCTCACTCAAGAGAATACCGAATTCAAGACTGCTGCACACGCTGATAAGGCGCGACTGACAAAGCTTGTAGTGGCTTTCAAAGACATGCAGCGTGAAATCCAGAACAAAGACCGCAAACTTGCTGCAACTGCCGCGTAAGCAGGGGGTTTAAACCCAATTCTCAATAACCTCATCAGAGTCTTGATCCGCATTCTATCAAAATAGTGATTGCTGATAATACGGTTGCTGGTGATGTATAGTATCGAGAGCCTCGATGCAAGGACAGTGGGTGATACTGAATGGGAAAACAAGCTGAAAGAAATCGAATCAATCAGTTCATTGGAAGACATGCGCCAAGTCTTGCGCGAATACCATCGCAAGATTCGTGTATATTCTGAAAGACTCAAGTCGTACAATGATCGCGTCATTCAGACTCGACAGAGTTATGAAGAAGCAAAGAAGACTATTGGGACTTTGACTACTGATGTGAGCTGCTCATCTTTGACTTATTATGTGTTTCTCGTAGCGTCGTGATTGGTGCTGACTTGAGGTTTTTGATGGCAACAGCTTGGTGCCAAATCTATGGAACTCTCGTCCTTGCGCAGTGCAAGTGAACGGAAACACAGGCTTTCCAGCAATGTCACTTCAACGTCGATTGATATCACCAATAGTCCTCCAAACAGGATCTATCATCAATCCCAGCAAGTTGGTAAACAGGTGCACTACCACACAAGCAGTGCAACCAGCTTTGCCAGCACCACTCAAAGACTGCATGTTGAATCTGGTGTCGCTGCGACAGTTACACAAACGTGAGAGCTGGGAGTGCTTTTTTGCAACTGATAACAATGTATTTACATTGATCGACCCAAACTAATCTGCATGGCTGATTTAGAGCAGCGTTGAAGCATAAAGCAGGTTCAGAGAGCGTCATGGCCTTGACAGCGACCCATGCAACGCAGGATGTGGTCAAGCCAGCAAGCATGCTAAGCAATAAGCGAAAGTTACAAGACACGCCGCATTTTGGAAATGCAGTATCCAGTTTTGTGGATTCCAAACGCAAGGATGTTAAATCATCGCTGGCATCGCCGTTTTTGAAGCCGGATGGCATGGGTGGTTTACATCGGATGACCTCAGTTCGTCGTGAGATTGACGACTTTGATTCAGCTTCTCCGCTGCCTCAGGGTACTACTGGCCATTTCCTGCAGCCACTGACCGTGCAGCGACCAGGATCTAGCACATCGATAGTTGCAACAAAACCAACCAAGCCTACGCGGTCTGCGTCTGTGCTTGGTTTCCTGAAGCGAAGCGAGCACTGATGTTTTCCCAAGAGCGAAACCATAAAATCTCAGCTTCCATATCAATGTGTTCAGTTATATCCTTTATTACTTCAATGCCATTCTCTCGTTGCTTTGCTGTATGACCGCTTCGCCAACGCCTACTCCCCAACGCGTTCTGTCGATCAAATACCAGATCCATCGGTTTCAATTGAAGACGATGCATCTCCAAACGGATTGTTCACAATGTTTTCGTGTAGCTTGGCAAAGAAGGGCACATAGCTTAGGAAATCGAGGAATCCGACATTTGCATTGGGTGCCGCGTCTTGAAACTTGAGCAACGACGCTATTTCGTTGATTTGCGCTTCGGAACTACCTGATGACTTTAGCAGAATGTTTAGATCGTCGTATGTCATGCTGCCATCTTCCTCTGTGTATACCGTGAACAGTTGCTGTACCGGTTTGTAAAACAACAAAACAAAGCAAAGCAACAATCTGATAGTCAGCATCTTCGATTTATCAAGAGGAGCGCATGATTGTGTTCAGGTGGATTTAGGGAGCCAGTTGCTTACGCGATATTGCCGAATGTTTTGCTCAAGCTTCTTGAAATCAGTATCGTAGAAGCTCAGGCGCACTTTTTGATCCAGCAAAGTCATACGTTCGGCCAAAGCAGCAATCACAACAAACTCCTGCTGATCAACCGAATCATCATTGACGAGTTCAAAGACCTGTTTTACAGCAAATCCGTGGTGGTCAGTGCAGTCGCAAGCAACGATAAATGCGGTTTATAGTAGAGTTTGGGGGGGGGGGTGTGCAGTGGCTTACGCGTTTGATGTACTCGATTTCTTGATCGCTGAGTTTGCGCATCGAGTTCATGTTCTTTAGTGCATTCTCCATCTCGGTCATTCCAAGTGTCTGTTTCTCTTGGAAAATAGGCGCAGTCACCACTTGGAGTCGTCCACGGGTCTCGCTATCAATCACAGACATGTTCTTCATCACGCTTGTCAAGAAACCCTTTTTTTCGTAAGGATGGATGGATTGATCCAGCACAAGGTCGTGTCAGCAGAGTAAATGTGTTGGATGGATACTGATCGCTGCTAGCTGAGTTGGTCGCGCATACCTTGCTTGTTGGTCCATCTTCTTCGTTTGCTTCGAGCATTTCCTTGACGTTTTTGTTGGCTTCACTGCGATGGCTCGCATTGTGACTTTGTCGTCGCTGATTTAGGAACGGCCAATGACATCGACAACCAAAAGCGGTCAACAGCCTTCCTCAAGATGCACAGACAATCAAATAAACCAACATCGAATCATAGACTACTTACACTATGGTCGATTTTGACAGCTCTCAGAGTTGGATGGCGATCGAGTTCTCGCGGCTCTTCAGTCACAGATCTCTGGTGATGCGGTACAATAGCAGTAGCGTGAGGCTTCTTGACTTGAAGCATTGCCGGTCTCATATCCTTATCAGTCTCTAGCGCATTCGATTCGATGTTGCTTTGACTGTCTGCTGCTGCAAGCCCCAGCTTAATCGCAGCTACAACTTCGGCTTGTGGTGTATGGATCTTTTCTGTTTCGACAACAACAGACTTGCGTGAATGGCGACGCGTGATTGGCTGATCATGGTGTGTACTGCTGCGTCGCATTGTCTTTGGCTTGGATCCGCGTCGCTCCAGTGTCTTTGTTGGCGGAGGTCCCGATTTATCGGTATCTGATACAGTTGATGTGCGTTTTTGCGAAAGGTTTAGATCAGATGTCTCGCTCGTGGCTACTGGTTCCTCTGGTGGCTGATTGTTGGACGCATTCGCATCACCAACTGGATCCGACTCTGATTCGGGTTCAGCGAATATGTTTTCTTGAGGTAAGACGGCTGCAGTCTCCTGCACAGGCTCGATGATTTCCTTGATTGTTGATTGCGATGTGCTGGATTTCTTTGATAGACTCTCGTTGCTGAGTCCCTTGCCAAGGCTCAGATCGGGTATGCTGAGAGGACCAAACTCGCCATCTTCGCCAAGCTGTGGTTCAATCTCTGGGCCACCAGCACGCCTTGGTTCCTCTGGTGCTTCTATCGGTTGGAGTGGATTAGCTTTTTTGAAAACGTTGTTTTCTAATGGACCGGTTGCAAGCGGTTGGATTGGCGCCAAATATGTCTGATTACAAGCACCAAGACCATCAGCGTCCATCATCTAGGGTTGACAGTGTTGATTCAAGAATGTTGAAAGTGCGTAGCATACCACTGATTTCGAGAGCAGCACCATTGGAGATGCGCCATAAACACGGATAGATCTCCTGAATCGATGCGGCAGCAACCGTGCAAGCCGAGGTTCTTCGAGAGGGAGTGACATGGTTTGTGTGAATGCACGAAAGTATCCTTCAATGGGAACTTGTGGAATCCCAATCACAACCGGGTTGCTTGGATCGTAAAGTGACAGTTGCGATGTTGGCACCTGCATATTCAAAAGGCACGAAGGAGAGTAGTTTATCAGTATGCCAGGCTACAGTTAAAGACCCCAACTCCAATCAGATGCGGCTCAAACCCAGTGTGTGCCGCGCGATGCGAGCCGCTTGTATTCCTGTTCGCGAGCCGCCATTTCAGTCTGAGCTTGTTTTTGGTGTATGTAGGTGATATTGTGGTCATCGAGTGGTGGTTTGAGGTGCACGTGCCGATGCTTTTGGCGATAGGGTTCTGGCAGTTCGATTCGCTTCCTGTTGCGTCCGAAATTGACTTTGATTGGACTCAGCATGAAATCTTGCCCTGTGATGATGGCGGGCTTTGTTGAAATGGTATGGCTGCCGTGGTCGGCTGAGTTTGCGGCTTCGCTAGCAGGTGCAGCGGATGAGTCGAGTGTAAGTTGGTTTGGGTGAGCACGCGAATGCTTGGCAGCAGCGGCTGTGGCATGGTCATGGTCATGATCCGTCTTTGATGCAGTTGTGCGGCCCACACTCGCTCTGTTGTGTTCGCCGTGCATCTGTTTGCGGCCATTTGCATGAGTTTTTGGTGCGGCGATGCCGTGCTGTTTGCGAGGATGCGCTTTACCGTGCTGATTGCTGTTGTGGATATCTGACAGACTGGAGCTCGAACTCGACACAGAGATTGCATGTTCACCCAGCAATGACTGGCTGTACTCGTCATCATCACTGTATCTGCCGTCAGCGGAGGCCATCAATTCGTTTTCTTGCTCTGCCTGGAGAGCGGCCTGCCTTGCGATCTCAGCGGCTGCCCGTGCTGCTTGTAGCATCTCCTCCTCAAGCTTTCGCTTAATGAAGGAATCTCGAGACGAAAACTCCATCAGATTCTAATGATATGCCGTTAGGAGAGAGTATGCGAGAGTGAATCGTTGGAGATGGTGTTGGTTCAGCTGTTTAGAAAGCAGGAATGTAGCAGTGCTGTGGCTGTAAGATGGTGCAAAGAGTGTTTGTTGATGCCGAATGTCGAATGCCGAGCAACGTGGCGTGTGCAAATACAGCGACAGGCGTGCACCAAAAACACGCGATGTCCTGAGTACTACTCGGCTCAGTTTTCAGTCTCAGTCGCAACCGGCAGCGAGACCCGCAGAGTCCGCAGAATCCGCAATGTCCGCCAACGATCTCGCTGCAGTGCGGCTGCATCTGCGCTCCACCGAGACCTGCGTGCGGCTGCTGCTGCTTGCACTAAGGACAGACAGTCCTGCAACTGCAGCTACTACTACTACAACCACCACCACCACTACTACTGCAACTACTGCAGCTACTACTGCAACTACCACCACCACCACCAATGCCAATGCCATGGCTACTCAGCGCAGACGGCCCCGCCAGCGTCTGGTGGCAGTGGTGGCGCACCACGTTGGCGATAACAACGAAGGAAGCAGCAGCAACGATGGAAGCAGCGACAGATCCGCCTGGTGAGACCCTGGTCCTTGCTTGCTCTGCTGCGACTCAACTCTGCTCAACTCAACCCCCTGTCATGGTCATGGTCTTGGTCTTGGTCGTTGCTGCTGCTGACTCTCTGTTCTGATGCTGCTTCGCTCGGCACGCAATCTGGATGTGCAGCATCCTTGTGTTCAAGCGCAGCCGCTCGGCAGCAAATGTTCTGAGCGTCCAACATGTCCTGCCCATTGGCCAAAGCTTCTCGCTGTCTCTCGGTGCGTTCACTGTGCGACTTTGTCTGCCATGGAATGCGTCCCCTCCTTGGCAGCATAGCCCTGACACTGGCCCTCTTGCTCTGGCCCTAATCCCAATGCTGCCATTGGCATTCTTCTGTGCATACAGCCAGGATCCATCAGGACGCTGAAAACAACAATCCATCGACACCGACGGATGCCAAGAACGAGCAGCATCAGAAGCATGTGCTGACGCTGTCTGATGGACTGACCGCGCAGTCGCCCAAGCTGCGCTTCGAGGTCGATGCACTGGATTCCGTTTATGCGCTTCTTGTTGATATCAAGGCTGCAATCTCGCATGCTCGTGAGCGGCTTGCTTTGACGATGATACAATGCTCACAATGCATGCAGCCATTGGCTCACAAACAACTTGATGCTCTTTTGCAGTCGAACATGGCATCGATGGCCAACAGAGCCACCAGTGGTGCACTGCTTATCTGCCCATCCAGCAGAACCGCGGCTCGCTGTCAGGTGAGCAGATTTGCAACCTTTACAATCAAAACAGACTCGATGGCAGCCAGCTGATGCACAGATATGCCTTCAGGCTCGGTACCACTCGGCAGATACGATTCAATGGTTCTGAATCCATTCATCAACTACGAGAACGAAACACCAAACAATGGCGGCTCATCAATGAAAGCTGCATTTCAAGCAAAGGAATTGCGAGAAAGCGAGCCTAGGTTCTCAGAGTACACCCAACACAAGTATGCATGGACAGCAGCCTTTTCCTGAAATGTGCACTCTAAATGCACATTCGTGTATGCATATTGCTATCTTTCATAGGCTCTAACACATGTACATATATGTCTTTGTGGCGGATAGGCTGTTTGTCGGCACATGGAATGTCAACGGGCAGGTTGTGACTCAGTCGCTTGCACCTTGGCTCGTTCAACGCTTTTCAGATGCGCCAGATCTGTATATTCTCGGGTTTGTACATGGCTCGACTATTGCAGTTCTAGAAACATTTGCAAAAGCACTTGACTGATGGTGTTCATTCTACATACAATTCTCATTTCACCACAGATTTCAGGAAGTCGATTTGACCACAGAGGTGTATATAATGGGAAATAACTCGCAAGTCGAGGAAGAGTGGTGCTTGGCCATTGAACTTGCTCTATCGCATGTCAAGAATGCATCATATGCAAAGGTTTCGATCTGGCTTCCTTGTATCGATAGCCTGGACACAGCCGTCTGACCTATATGTTTTTGAAACAAAATGGCATTGGTCCAAGTGTATAGGTCGCTTCCAAGCAGCTTATTGGGATGCTGCTGATTGTATATGCTCGCACCTCACTGATCCCACACATCAGCGAGGTGTCTGCTGAATCTGTGGGCACTGGATTGCTGAGTGTCATGGTATGCTTGCTGTCGCAAGGTGGTTTTGTCGCACACGATAATAATGCATACCATCTAACGCTATTGGCTGCCATTTGCTATATAGGGCAACAAGGGTGCTGTTGCCATTCGTCTCAAGTTGTATGACTCGTATCTCTCGTTTGTCAACACACATCTCGCTGCAGATACATCCATGGTCGATCGACGCAACCAAGACTACAATGACATATGCAAACGCATCGGGTTCGAGCTGCAGCCTGGCATTGCAAGCTACACAGACTACATGCACGAATATCCCTGGGTTACGAATTCGCTGGATGCTGCGCCTGTTCTCAGTGGCTTCAATCCTGGCGCCGCATCGCAGTTCTTTACGGATTCTGCAAGTGCGCGCAACTCAATCACCGCGTTTGACTGCGAGTAAGAATCTGCGTTTCGTGTATGAGATACATCTATATCAGCTTACAAATCAAATGTTTATCTGTAAGCCACTTGATTTGGATGGGTGACCTGAACTACCGCGTCCCAATTCTAGATTCAGAAGCAAAAGCTTTGATCGATGCCAAAAACCTACCAGAGCTTCTCAAATTCGATCAGGTTTGCCAACAATATTGTGCCATCTTTCGTATCCTTGCCATAGTAGATTCTTTGCTGACATGTATACCAGCTACTGCTTGAGCGTGCTGCTGGTCGCTGCTTCAATGGTTTCAACGAAGGCATTATTACTTTTCCGCCGACGTACAAGTACGATGTGGGGACATCACGCTATGATACCAGCGAGAAAAGGCGATCGCCGTCATGGTGTGACAGAATTCTGTGGTTTGAGAATCCTCTCAGACGCAACGATCCCGAATGGATCACTCAGACATACTATAATGCTGCACCCCAACTGACAATGAGCGATCACAAACCAGTCGCCGCACAATTTAACATCAAGGTATGCTCGCACTGATTATCCATGCGTTCATGCATGCAAGCATACGGTATTTTAGCAAGTTCTGTCTGATATCGTGCTTTATTCAGATCCGTCACATCAATAGCGAGTCACTTGCACTCAGAGCAGCGGAAATCAATCGCCAGATTGACAAGTTTGAAAATGACTCGCGGCCAGACTTGGAGGTCGATATGCATGATTTATCGTTTGGTGATGTGCGTTTTATGGTACCCATCATGCGCACTATTGTGGTCGTAAACAAGGGCCAGGTCTATGGACAGTATCGCTTCACGGCTGTCTCATCAAATGGATCAATTTGCAAACCATGGTGCCGTGTCAGTCCCGCGTCAGGCACACTCTTTCCAGGTATGTGTTTCCCAACTCTTTGGGTTTAATCCACCCTGCATTAGTTTCTGTTGGTCCAGCATATGTGCTTCTCGCTAATGCCCTTGCTGGTATAGGAGAGAGACTCGTTGTCAACATTACCGTGCTTGTTGATCAAACAAGTGTCGTCGCACTCAACACTGGAGACGAGACTCTTCAAGATATCCTGATCATGCACACAGAGAACGGAAAGGATCACTTCTTGACGATTTCAGGTCGCTGGCTGCCTTCGTGCTTTGGAGAGCCTCTTGATCTAGTTTGCAAGATCCTGCAGCCGATTCGTAACTTTTCACCAAGCGAGCTCGCAGAACTACATCAATTCAATGACAGTTCATCTCCTGCTGAAGATGTTTCAAACAAAATAGGAGGCTATGCGATCAAGGCAACACCGCCTGAGCAACTCAAGAGCGGCCGCAGCATGCCCAAAGAGCTCTGGCAGTTGATGGACTTTGTGTACAAATACGGCATGGATGTTGTAAGTCTGGATGGTTATCACTCTATCTGCATATATTGTGAGCATGATGACCAGGACTGAACATCGGTGTTTAGGATAACCTGTTTTTTACCAAGGGCGATCGCACAATTGTTGAATACCTTCGAGAGTGTCTGGACACGGGCATCGACTTCAACCTTGAGATTCTGCTTGGCGATGCTGTTGATGATCTGGACGATGATCATCATGATGATCAGCCCAGATCGCAGCAACCCACTGCTGAATCGCCAACCAGCGCAGAAGATGAGCAGCAGATTGACATTGATGAGCTCATTGAGCATATTTCGCACATTGGCGACAAACCTGATGCGATTGCCTCGCCAAAGCTGCCTGATGGTTCACTGGAACTGCCACGACCGTGTGGACGCGCCGTGGCTGTGCACTCTGCTGCCGAAACCCTCTTGCTGTTCCTTGAAGCGCTGCCAGATCCCGTCGTGCCGTTTTCTCTGCAAGAACGGTGTGCAATGGAAGGATATCGAACCTTTATTGCTGCACGTCATATACTGCAGTCGATGCCAGCCAACAATTTCCGCACGTTTATGTTTATTACAGCATTCCTACGTGAAATTGAGACCAACTATCGTGGACGCGGCAGTCTTGACAAGGAAGTCATTGGTGAGGTGTTGCCAAGCTGTTACACCGTTCAACCAAGCAGATTACTAACGATTACTTGTGCAGCTCAACTGTTTGCGCCACTTCTGCTTAGACCAAACAAAACTATTGGTAGCGATGGCACCGCAGTGCGACTTGATGCGACACCATCGACTTCAGTGATTCCTGTGCCGACGATTGCGTCGACCATGGTAGCAGCGTTTTCACCACCTAAATCTGCCGTGTCATATCTATCAAGCATCTTTGGCGCATTTGGCACAACAACAACAACAACAGCAACACGAAGTTCAGATGGTACTAAAGCCACTGAATCTGCCGCGAGCACGAAACCAAGCATTGTGGTAGTAGATCCCAATGCAGGCAGCAGCGAGGCCACTTTCAGCATTGATCGCAAGCGATCGATGTTTCTGATGCATTTCCTTGAGCGCAGCAACGACAGCTCGTGGACTGTCTGACACTTTGCATCACTCTCTTCCTATGTGTTCTCCAATCAAGTCCCATATCATCGCCATCACCGACCTGCATTCAATTGAACAGACCGACGTCTAGTTGTTATGTTTAAATTCTAGTGCGTGCGCTGTGCCAGTATATAGATTGTGGCTGCGACAGACAGTCAGACAGAGCCAGAGCCAGGCTGTTCACCGTGGTGC
>JH392933.1:14344-31738 GCA_000235945.1 Homolaphlyctis polyrhiza JEL 142
GAGCTTGAGCAGCAACGGTATCGTTCACAGAATGTATCGTCCTTTGACAAGCTTCTTTCGAACAGCTGCGACCAACATTCGACACCGCTTTAGCCCTGCAACGCCTTCTCTGAGACGACAGTCTACAGCGACCTCCACTTCGCAGCAACCGTCCAAGCCTCTGCGTGGTTGGCGTAAATATGCCCACCATTTCAAAGATGCTCCAGCATCGCACCTTGCCGCCTTTGCAGTGCTCCACGAAGCAACTGCCATCGTACCTCTCCCACTGATCTACTACCTGCTTGTCGCTGTCGACGCAAGAATTCCGTTCCCCGAAGATGTTCTGAAAGAGGCCAACCGCCGAGTGACTAAGCTCATGAAGGCTGTTGGGTTTGATTCAGCGACGCTCAACGACGATTCACAGGCAATGATATATATGGCGACGTCATATGCAGTTGTGAAGGCGCTGATGCCAGTGCGGGTAGCGCTCAGCCTGCTAATGACGCCATGGTTGGCAAGGTATGTATCCACTGTAATGCTTGTACTGCGCGCTGCTTGGTGCTGGAGTTGCGTCTCCGCTTGTGCCACAGCTTCTGTCGCTATTTCACTGACATGGACGAACAGATCCTTCGCCAAGACATCTCGCTTTATCTATTCTGCCATATGGCGTTGAGGGATAATAACAGCGACCATATTTGAACGAACGACTGTAGTTGCTTCATTTCAGTGGGATCTCTGGCAAGCGCTCTATTGCGTATTTGCGAGATGCAATGTACATGATGGGGACACCTGGAACTTTGCGAATGCGTCGCTTGAGATCCTTATCGCAGGTTGCAACGATGTAGCATTTGTGCTGGATATAGTGGATCACAGAGTATTGTGAGTCAAGGGATTAGAGAGTGTGCGATACATTGCTTGGTTGAGTAGATCTCACCTGCATAACCCGATTCACGATGCAGTCGTCGGCGTATGTGCCCTTGTGCGAGCATGGCAGTCGCTCAAACCGAGGATCTCTTGCGATCTGCAGAGCCAAGCGATATCTGATGCCCATCTTCTCGAGTTCTGCCATGACGCAGTCTGTAATGCAGGGAATGCCTGTTGACATGACAAACAAGAGCGCTGAAGTTAATATGGGCATATCGAAGATAGATGCAATGCAATTCAAGCAAGCACAACAAGCAGGACATGTATATGTTGATGAATCAGACGCACATTTGGCTAGGAGGCAGTCCATCATTGCCTTTTGGAGCTCAAGCTTGTTCTGGATCGAAAAGTTGATAAAGTTGGTGTCGACAATGACATGGTATGGTGGCACCAGTGCCTCGTTGTGCTGGAAGAAGAGCGATGATGCAACCTGTGGGCTAGAGTTGCATGGCAGTCAGATTGCGACTGTATATTCAAGATGTATCATAAGACAGCAACTCAATGCTCGACAATCTTGTATTCATAACACCAACTTACATATGGCGCACACCCTCTTTCTTCTTATCGGCCAGCTGCTTCTTGGCGAGCCTCTCCTGAGCCTCCTTTCTGTAATATCAGTAGTTTAGTTTGAGTGCCAATGGCTTGGTTCTGAACTGAGGATAGCAGCTCGTCGCAGCCAAGCAAACATGGCATGAAGCTTGGCATCGTGTCTTCATCGCAACAAAAAAGAAAAACTGCTGCTGCTTACAGGCGAGGATCGTTTTTGGCAATAATGCGCTTTACAGCAGCGAATTTCTTTGTGACCTTGACCTTTCCCTGTATAAGTTCTTGTGTTAGCAGGAAGCATGCGTTTTCAATTGCAGACTCACGAGGCTGTAGTGGCTGCGTATTACCATTTTGAAGATGAGCGAGGAAGTATGTGGAATGCAACGCAAAAACAGAGTCGATTTGATGTTCCTGAGAACCAGCTTCTTGCAAGTTCGATTCGGTTGCATGATTGCAAGAGGCGCATCTATTAAGCATCCAGCAAGCATCCAGCAAGCATCCAGCAAGCATCATGAGCGAGCTTCTCGACTTCGACTTTCAGTTTGTCAAGTACGGCAAATGTAGGTTCATTACAGCTGCTTGGAACGACTCTTCTGCTCTGTGGACACCTTGAACAGCCAACTGACTCAAGGCCATGCGAAGTTCACCATGACAGAGTGTGAGGATGACGATTATGCTCGTGATTGCCGTTCCCTGTCCTTTTGAAATGTGCCATGGGATGATGTGCTGACTCAGTGACCGATCTCTGCAGGAACCAGTATATCCACATGCTCTTTGTTCCACTGATCCTGTTTACAGCAATGGTTTGGGTCAGTGGCGGAGATGCTCTGTAATAACGACCAAGCATATATGTTCGCTTCTTGGATGATAGCATAGACAGCTGATACATTTTGGCGCTGGGCTGCTGGTTCGATCGTTTACAGTGCACGAACGTGGGCCTACCGTTGAGTTTGTCACTGGCCGGCTTGACTATACCGCTCAACTTGGCGCTTGTAGTCGCTTCTGGATATGCTGGCTACTATATTGCGCTTACCCCAGTCTTTGGTGTAAGCCGCTTGGCGTCACGCGACACATCTGCGATCTTGCGGCTGCGCTTGCCGAAGATGAAGCACTGACGGCCTCCGTTGTGCAATCGCAGATCCTGTGTGCGCCTTTCCTGCTTGGCATGCTAGTTCTTGCAAATGTGTTTTCCACGCAGCAGAATATGCCTGTGGGTGCTTGAATATGCTTGCTGCCTTTGACATCTGCTCATATAAGCGCTGATTGCCAGCTCGCACATCGTCCACACAGATCTCGCCCAACCTGGCAGCTTCGTTGCTGCACTTCACATCATGGGCATTCCAGATCGTCGGCCATAATGTATATGAAGGTCGTGCTCCTGCATTTACAAAGGATCCATTCCAGGGTAAGCTTTGTTTCTCATTTGTGAATAGCTTGTCGATGGTGCTTACGAATGTCATTTGAAAAAGCCCTTGTGCTTGCACCACTGTTTGTGTTTTGCGAATGCCTATTCAGCCTCGGCCTGTTCTCTAAAACAAGCAAGCGACTTGATGCTTTGGTTGTTGAGGCAATCCGTGAGATGGATGCTGCTTCCGGCAAGAAGAGCCAATGAGATAGCTGTGGAGTGATTGAATGAAGTCTTGCCATGTAGCAGCCGATTATAGTGATTCAACGAGCATGCACTAGCAATGAATGCCACTGCAGTCTCTGGTGCCGATGCCTCCGATGCCTCCGATGCTGCCGATGCTGCTTGGTGCAAGTGTCAAAAGAGAGAGCCCGCGTGCTAAGTTTCCAATTCTTGCTCACGCGAGAAAGCTAACAAGCGGAACCATAGCACAAAGCACATCGCAGCAGGGATGAACGGCGAGGAGCACAGCCAGAACGAGGGCCGGTTGCATGAAGACCGACGCCAAGTAAACGGCGAAGCGTTTGATAGCGAGCTTGTGCCAGTGCTTTCCGAAGCGGACATCGACGACGAGCTTGTGTATGCACTGCACACGTTTGTGGCCACACTCGAGGGCCAAGTGTGTGTGCTCAAGGGCGACTCGCTGGAACTGCTCGACGACTCGAACTCGTACTGGTGGCTCGTCAAGACAATCAAGACCAGCGAGGTGCGTTGCTGTCGAACATCTGCTCCTAGTGATCCAGCAAAGCAGCAGTAGCAGCAGCAATAGAGCTATAGAACAACTGGGTAGCAGCAGCAAGGGAACCCGGCGCCTTTGTGCTGCCGTGGCGCCTCCTCTTGGCCGGTGCCTCGACTGTGACTGCGACTGCAACTGCGATGCTGTGCCGTGCGGCAGCCTGGCTCATTCACAGACCAGCCAGCCAGCCAGCCAGCCAGCCAGCCGGCCATCAGACAGACAGACGAATAGACTGCTGCTGCAGTGCTGCACGCTGCATCGTAGCCAGCAGCACTGCAGGCGCCTGATTGGCTGCACCATTCTATATGCAAACCACTGCTGCTCCTTGTTGCTGCTGACACATCGGCACTTTGACGCCACTCGCATGCTGACTGCATTTGCCCATATGTCCTATCGTCCTTGTTCGCCCCACATGGCCGTGCCATGCCATGCCATGCCATGCCGTGCTACACAACACTGTGCCATGATCGCTGGGCTGTGCTTTGTGTGCTGTGCTCTGTGGCTGGATCGTGTCACCGCACTCTATACAGATTGGATATATCCCGGCGATCAACATCGAGGTAAAAGCTCCTTGCCACATTGCATTGTGCACAGTCATTGCCCAGCGAGTGCTTACTCCGACTCCATGTGCCACAGACTCCCTTTGAACGACTTGCACGGCTCAACAGCATGCGCAACATGGACATCACCCTGCCATCAAATAACGACATTAGAAGCAAATGGGCCTCAAACCCTGGTGCTCCAGCGACCATCAAGTTTTCTGAAGCTCCAGCCCAAGTCTTTTGGTTCGAAAAGGACGATGAGGACGATGACGATACCGAGATTGACCAAGGCGAAAGCTATCAGTATGATTACGACCCAGATGACGAAGTGCAAAACCAGCCGTCTTCCGGGTTTGCAAGTGACAGCCTTGATCGTAGTGGAGGTGCGACAGCCAGCTTCTGGTCAACAAAGCGCTTCAATGGCGCTGCATCGCGATTCGGCATTCGCTCGATTGATGCAGTCTCTGGGAAGAAAATCTGGAGCGTAAGTGCAGCTTCGTCGGCAGATGTTCTTATTCAGCGCAGACATTTCAGAGTTGCCCGCTGACTTGTTGTTTGACGTTTCCAGAAACTGTTCAAGACAAGCAAACCAGCCAAACCAGCGCCAGCACCAGTTGATTCACGCTCGTCCAGTGTTAGCCGTGCTGGATCTGAGCGCATCGTTGACAGACAATATCAACCACAACAACAACAGCAGCAGCAGCAATCACAGCAGCAGTATCAACAGGAACAAGCAGCACCTGTACAGCGATCGCTCACGCCATACGAGATGGCTGTTGCTGCCGCGCTTGAATCCAGCCAAAACGGATCATCTGTTGTCCACCGGATTTATGCTGGCAACGTCGACCTCGATGCCAACTATAAAAGTGTCAGCGTATCAAACGGAATGACTGCATCACAACTCGTCGAAAGCACACTGAAGAAGTTCCGTGTCCAAGGCGCCAATCCTCGCAACTTCTATCTCAGCGTGTTGTATATGGATTCACGTAAGCTCTCTGAGTGCCTGCTTGTTAATAGTGTGCCTGCGTCTCATCGGCAAGTGGCTGACAATACATTGTACAAACTTGTGGCATACAGAAGAGCGGCGGCTTGAGGACGATGACGTTGTTTTGGATGTGCTGGAGTCGCTGCGAAATCGAAGCTTGCCAGGTGTCAGCGACTTTTCCAAAAGCGCCGAAAATACAGGCGAGCAGGGAACATTGCGGCTTACCGAGACCAACGTTCTGCGTATCCTGATCAACAAACGAGCGCAAGAAGTCATAGACACCATCATGCGACCCATTCGCATTGCGTACCACGACCTCACGATTCGCCAGCGGGTTGTGCACACCGTTGGCATTCCCCGCACTGCCACAGTTGCAGAGGTTGTGGATATCGCCATTCAGAGTTTTGCACTGCAGCCAACGGCCGACGAAGAGTTCAACCTATCAGCCATCACAAACAGCCAAGAGCGGTTGCTGGATCCTACCGAGAGCCTGTTCCCCATCATCCAGATTGCCGAGCGCCGCGGCCAAGAGCTGTCGTTTGTGTTGCAGCGCGATAAGCTTACACTGCCTCGGCCTCCGTCGCACCACGAAGCTGCTTCTGCCGAATCTTCCACAGAACCCGCCACTGCAACTGCAACTGCCACAACTGCCGCAGCAGCAGCAGCACCAGCAGCACCGGCTTCAGCCATCTCAGTCGAGCCTGCATTGGACTACATGCAGCCAAGCAAGTTTGTTGTCGTCAATCCAGAGACTGCTGTGCAGAGTGCCGTGCCCAAGCACGGATACGATTACGATTCGCCGAAACGCAGTCCTGCTGCTGGCACACTTTCTGCCGCTGCCAGCAATACACAAATGCTTGGATCTGCCACTTCACCGAGCCAACCAGCTCTGCTCATCACGCCAGCCCCTACACCATCGAGCACAGTGCGACCGGCTCTTGACTCTCTTCAGGCTAGTCTTGTTGCATTTTTGGAGTCTCCGGATGGTTCTGCTACTCAGCCAGCCAGTGAAAGGCCAGGAAGCGTTGATGACATGGTCGACTACCTAGATGAGGCATTGAGAGAGCGCTCCAACGATGTTCGTCTGCAGAATATCGAGCGCTCTCTCAATATCAAGTCTGCGGAACGCAACGTATCAGCAGTGGATCGTCTAAAACGTCGCAGCCACTTGCACAGCATGCATCTTGCTGAGCTTGATGCTCTTCTTGGGAAAGTCAATGATAGCAAACCTGCATCTCAAACCCCATCGCCTCTTTCGCCTGCTTCACGAAGTGCAACACCGTCATCATCCCTCTCTTTGTCTCCGTCACAAGCGAGAAAGCAACCTGCTGCAGCCACAGCAGGCAATATCCATGATCTCCTGAATGACCTCGAGTCTAGCATCGAGGATATTCTGCACAAAGGAATCCAGCGGGATGCTGAGCGTCGTCGGTCTGCTCGGCTGTCCGGTCTCATGACTTCAGCACCCCATGGACCTGCCCAGACTGCAGTTGGTCCAAGTCCACTCGGCAAGGCTCCGTTGACCGCCAAACAGCAGCCTGCATCACAACCAGCATCGCAACAGCCCATAGCACCGCAGTCAGTGGTGTCACACCAGCCGCAAATCACACCGACAGTGTTATTCTCAGACGAGTCCGCAGATCCCAGAGCTCCTGTTCAAGCTGAAGAGGATATCGAGGATGATCTTGAAACCTTGTATGCCAAGTTCAAGAAGACCGAGGGATCCATCACGCGACTCGAGCAGATGGTTTGTGACGTCCTAGAGCGGGCACTTTCTTTGATTTCTGCCTGATTGTCATATATCTCACCCATTCACCCTTCAACCCTTACTTTCTCCTCCTTCTCCCCATAAACTGCTCAACAATGGCTTCGTGTTGGTGTTGTTTTTGTTTATTACTATTGTTGCTGTGACTGTTTTGTGTGATATGATATGATACTTTGAATTCACGAGTGATTTGCTGGAGATGCTGTTGTTTGTGGGGTTATTGTTGGAGTTGTTGCTGTTGCTTGTGATGCCGCAACAGTTGCTGATGCTGATGCTGATGCCGTTGCCGCCGTTGCCGCCACTGCTGCTATTGCAGTGGCAAGCAGTGTTTTGGCTGCGCGATGCTCCGATGCCATCCGACAGTCCCTCGACATTCGATCGACGATGGCTTGAGCAATCTGTACCTCGCACAAGGTGCTTTTAGCATCATTAGATTGGACAACGGTCTTTGTAAGATGTTCAGTGACTTGCAGTAGCACACGAGCCAGGCTATGCCGGCAAACCCACTCGCCGCTCCTGTTGACCCTGCCGCCGTAGTTGAGAGCATCCATCTCCATTTCCAACAGCATTGCGATTGTATCGACTCTCCGAAAATACACTGCGGTCAGTAGTGCCTTTCTGTACAGCTGTGCGTCGGACGCAAACTGCAGTAGGAGCTTGAGACATGCGTTTCGACCGGCAGCCGCTGCATCTGTGATCAAGACGCCATCCAACACGTTCGCTTTTGCGCCATTCACGAGGAAAACATAGGCAACGTCGAGCGAACCGTGTGCACATGCGAGACGAAGTGGCCAGCAGCTTTGCAGATCCATTTGAATGCCAAGGGTTGCAATGACGGAAGCTGCATGCGCGTAGTTTTTTGTGGCGGCGACTTCGACGAGATCGTAGCAGAGAAAGGGGTCGGATGGGTTCAGATTGCATGCCGACCACATGGCATTGAGGAGGAGAACAAAATGCGGTTCTGTGAGCGAGGACCATTCGATTCGTAGGGCTTCTGGATGGATACCGTGAAGCTGTTTGAAAAGGAAGGTGAGTCGCGGAGAGGGATTTGGCGTGCCGAGTGTGGCATGAATGCATTCAGCGAGAAGTGCAGTGTACTCTGCCCTTCGGAGCGAGGGTCCCGATAGCCTGTAAGTCACTGCATTGTTGCTCTGGAAGGATGGCGAGGGAGAGACAATAGCGCAGATGCGGGAAATGAGCGCAGTGCAGGAGCGATCGTCGGCGATACCCGTGACGATAGCCCTGAGTAATGGCGTGATTGTATCTGTGACGCATGTTTGTGGAGAATGTGACATTGCATGGACAAGAGATCCACTGTGCGATAGAATGACCAATGCAGCGGACACCTGGTTGTGCGATGCGGCTGTTATGAGTGCTGCATTGAGGTCGTTTGGCAAGATGGAGAACATGCGAGCCGTCTTTTTGTTGACAAGGAGAAGTCGCAGCGAAGCAACGAAGCCTCTTGCTGCACAGAGTTGCAGCATGCGAATCTGAGCAAGCGAGTGACTCTCGATGGATTCGTGAGAATGCAGATGCTGGATTCGGAGCCTTTGGCAGGCGAAGCGTGAGATGCTGAGCGACATGATTTTGTCTGAGAGCAGCGAGCGCAGAGCGAATGGAAGCGCTTGCAGGGAGAATGCCGCTGCCAGCTGGCTTGGGGTTTGAGATGGCTGCGATGGCTGCGATGGTAGTGATGGTAGTGATGGTAGTGATGGTAGTGGCGAGGCTCCTGCAGCCGGCACCGCAAGCGGAATCAGCGGCAGCGACGGATAGCGGGCATTGATCCAAATCCGGCGCGCCGTTGTGCTGTTTGTGAGCGCAGCAAATGCTCGGCAGCTTTCAGCAAGTGCCGCCACGGAAGCCGAGTCGCAGAACGCAACAATGATAAGCTGTATTTCGACCGACAGCGAAAGCAAAGGAGACATGGCCGTGCAGCTGGGAGACGGCAGGAAAGAGGGTATGCGGTAGGGGTAGAGTTTGGTGGCTTCCTGTCAGGGGGGTTCGGGTTCTTGAGGTATAAGACTGTTGTTGATGCTTGGCAACAGTCGTGGGGATTGTCGCTGGCACATAAGACGCTGGTGCTGTTGGCGATCCGATCTGCTGGCTCACGGATCGCAAACTTGCGTCTGTGGATCGGGCAATTGGACCAATCAGCTGGACGGAACCTTATTTGTCCCTGTAACCCTGTGCCAGGTTTCTGGCACATTTGTCTGGCAGCTTGCTCACAGCAAGCAGAAATGTGCCAAATGCCCGCACACACAAACACACACATGCCCAATATGGCCACTCCGCAGCATCATTACCATGCACACACCAGATAAAGCACCACCACATATTGCCGAGAGACAACCGTTCATTACTGCTGTGCAGCATTGCGATCACAGATTAGGCATTGCACGCTCGACGTAGGACTCGATCAGGCCTTCAAGCGTCAGCGGATACTCCTTGAGCTCAACGCTGCCATTGGCAGTCAGGAGAGTGTTGCCCTGCACAAACACCTTTCCAGGCTGCTTCTTGGCAATCACAATATCACGGAACTTGAACCACGATTCTGGCACGCTTGTCATCTGGTCATACCACTGCAGACCATTGACGGCATCGGCAGTGGCTTTGTAAAGTGCAAGCTTGCACAGGAATTCGCCAACAGCCTTGATGCCATCAGTCTTGATCTTGTTGCGGTCAAGGTGGATCGTGAGGTTCTCGGCCGTAGCATCGTGCTCAACCCTGACAATGCCGGCTTGAATAAACACCTGCAGAATGGCATAGCGTGCCTGCATATGTGCTGTGGATTGCCATGATGGATTAGGAGGTTGCTGGACTCGAAGCTGAACAACTAATCGAGAGTCTCACTCACCCTGGCCCCACTTTCGAGACTGCGGGTCAAAGAACAGCAGCGACGTCAGACCAGCACGTGCCATGTTGAGATAGCATATGTAGATGATATCGTCCTGCTCCTGTTTGTTATGCAGACCGAAAATCTCAAGCACGCTTTCGTGCACGCAAAGATACATGGCAACAGCCTCGGCACGACACTCTTCCATGGTCGATGCAGATGCCTTGAACAGTGAGCCCCAGGTTTCACCAGGCTTGTACCTGTTCGCAATCACAGTCAAATGAAGCAATTGCGACAGCAAAGTCAGCGATACACTTGCCAAACACCGCAGTAAGATACATCATACGGCAGCTACTCACCATGTTGTGATGGGCTTCTTTGTGACGGGAGATACAGGCGGGTTCTTGATGTCAAAGTTAAAGACGCCAGGCGTATCTTCGCTTAGAAGTTTTCCAGATCCATGTCCTATTGAATGGCAGATATGGCAGTCGTTAGTAAAACAGCCCAGCTACATCATGATTTGCCATAGCACAGCAGTAGAGTCGGTGAGCTGCTAACCAAGTAGCTCGTGAAGGCCAACTTGCACTTCGAACGCTTCGCTTTGCAGCTTCTTGTAAAGCTCCTGATCCTCATCTCGAATAAATGTGACCTTTTCAGTCATTGGTGTCTTGGCTCCGACAATGTTACCGAGAGATACATTCTTGAATCCGAACGTCATGCGCACATCGTCATAGTTTGGAATATTGACTGCCACAGGTAGATACGGGTATCAGCCTATAGCCACAAGTCCAGCAGCCAGATCGCGAGACTTACTGCCAGCAGGCGGCATTCCAGTAGTTGCAAACGAAAGCACTTCGAGGCTCGTAAAGTCTGGCTTATTGAACTTGTCCTTTTCGAAGTCAGGCCCCCAAGGAAGTAGCGCCAGGAACTTTGGTGCACCATCCACTAGCTTTTGGAACTTTTCGGTCATTTCCTTGTTTACAACAGCAACGAAGCCTTCCCATTCAGCGCGGACGCCAGCTGGATCACGATAGGTCTCGATAAAACCAACGTTTGTCTCGACTGTGTCCAAGGACTAGAGTCAGCGCATGCAAAACATCATAGCCTCGGCTATTATAGAGCGAGATTGCTCACCAACGGGACCAATGTCGCGGATCCAGTGCTTCTGAGAATCAACATGGTCATCCATGGATCCAGTCTTGAACGACTTGACATAGGAATCAACCATCTTGCGTTGGTGATCATTGGCAGCAAATGGTGCAGCACGAGCCATAGCTTCCGTGACAGCAGCCATCTCAAGCTGAAAGTCGCCATAAACAATACGGATGGTCTTGCCACCAACGACAATCGACTCAACAGGTTTGGACGCATCTGCTGATGCAACGCGAACCTCGAATGTTGATGCATCCGGTTTGAAGATGCGAGTGTTGAGAGCGAACCAAGCACCACGTTTGACGAGCTCTGCCTGCACAAAGTCGACATCTGCTTTGGAGACACCAGCGCCATAGTATCCCGAGGTATGGCCATCCGCTGTATATCCAATCAGCAAGTGTGCCTCTGGAGCAACATCAAAGATCGTGCTGGAGAGTTGAGCAAACTGCTGCTGGGTAACCGACGTGCCAATGTGTCTGATGATCGATCTGCAGACAGCAACAGACACCCAACGAAGGATCAGCGACTGCACTGCACTGCAAGCAGCAAGTCAAGGAGCAGAAGGAGTTATAAGTGAGCAGACTCAGTAGGACGCACTCGAACTCATCCTTGGACAGACGAGGGATGAATTTGGTGTCGCCAAACGAGCGATAGTTTCCAAGGTTGTAGAGCACTTGACCAGCGTATTCCAGGAAGAGCTCCCACTGCTTGTCCGATGCGCCTGACTTGACCTTGAGTGCCGCCATATCAGCCGGCTTTGGGCTGGCGGAGCCACGAGTTGGCTTGTGGGTGAAGATGTCAAGGAACATGCTGATCATTCCGCCAATATGTCAGCTTCAAGGGTCTGAGAGCACGAAGGCACAGTGAGCGGGGATCGGTGGTCTCGGACCTTGTCAGCGCAGGGCCGTGTGGAGTCATTGACGCTGCGATGATGCCGGCACCGGCCCACGACGCCTGAGCAACGTGGTGGGCTGCAGATGATTGAGTGCAAGCGGTCAGCGCATGCAAGGCGAGGGCAGCAAACAGCAACGCAGCGCAGCGCACCATAGAGCTTCTCCTTGGGAGTCAGGGCATCGAAATGCTTCTTGACCTCGAGACGAACAAGCGGAGCAGCCGTGTCGGCCTGGAATCGCAGTGGGACGGTGTTGGTTGGTGCTGGCATTGACGAAAGCGATGAACTGAACCTTGGAAAGCAGCGGATCAACCGCATCGCTTTCATTTTGTTTTCCGCCTTCCTCCTTCCTCTTTCCCAAAAACTCGCTTGGGGAGAGCAGTGTGGGGAAAGGCAAAGGGAAAGGGAATACAAGGATAGTCCGTGTTTGTCCGGTCGTGCCACATCTCCGATCGGTGGCTTTGGCGCACCCTTGTTGCTGCATTCTTTCCTGATCTGATTCTGCAACTTAGCCGATCAACCCCAACAAACAACCAGCCAAATGTCTGCGCTCACTGCTAACCAGCTGCTCGGCGGCAAGCCTACGCTGCTCTACTTCAATGTCGCTGGCACTCAGGGCCGCGGCGAGGTTGTCCGCCTCATGTTCCACGAAGCCGGTATCGAATTCGAGGACAAGCGCATCGAGTTCAGTGAGTGGGGTCAGATGAAGCCTCAGATCACCGCAGACGTCAACCCTGTTGGCTCGCTGCCAATCGTGCAGCTCAATGGTCGCAATCTTGCGCAGTCTGTGCCCATCCTTCGATATATTGCAAAGAAGCTCGGCAAGTACCATGGCAGTAACGATGACCAGGAACTGTTTATCGACCAGGTGAGTCGATCCCTCTGCATGCATATGGATTCCACTGGTTTGTGTCGAATGCTCACGCATGAACGATTATGCATCCCGATCGATCGCCTTTGACCTGCGTCTGGCATTGCGCTGCTGTCTAGTTCACCGATATCTACATCGACTGGCGTGCGTCCTGGGTAACAAGCCTGAGCGGTCAGCCCGCTCATGCAAAGGAGAACGCTCCGCGCTACCACAAGGTCTTTGAGAAGCTGCTCGCAAGTTATGGCGGCCCGTTTGTGATTGGCGGAGAGTTCTCGTATGCCGATGTGTGTCTGTACCAGGTGCTGAACGACGATGGACTGCTTGCCAACAACAAGGCTGCTCTTGCTGAACTCCCCAACCTCAAGCGCTTCTCGGATGCCGTAGAGGCTCGTCCCCGCATTGCCAAGTATCTCGAATTCCGCAAGCAGTATCTCCCAAAATGATGCGACCTCTGCGTCGACATCCGCAAGCTTTGGAGTGGAACGGGAGGAGATGAGAGGAGGATCTCCAGATCAACCACAAAATGAATTTGAGCATCATCATCTTTTCCTCAATCTGACTCGAGACTTGCCTGTTTGCTGCGAGTTACAAGCCAGAAAATGGCACAGCTGTCTCTGAAGATCTACTTGGCCGATTCAGACACACTCAAGACATGTCAGGTAGCTGAGCAAAAGGCGTGCGGACCTCGCCACCACTATCGCTCTATTCATGCCGCATCCAACAGACACGTCTGAATCCTATCGATGCGTTTTATACTAATCATGACAACACATTGCAACACACACCGCACACGCGTCAGTATACTGGCGATACGTATGTCCAGGACGTGATTATGGATATCCGCGAAAAGTACTGCGCTGGCGACGTTGGTCTCGACCATGGCCTGCTCATTCGCGAACTACGCGTCTGGCTCGCTCCAAATCGACTGCTTGACCATTATGAGCTCAAGTACGGCGACACGCTGGAATTCCGCAAGCGCCATCGCGTTCTCAAAGTCAAAACGATGGATGAATCAATCAAGGCTGTTCTGATCGACGAGAGTCAGCCTGTGCGATCTGTCGTGGCTGCAGTCTGCGAGCGCATGGGTGTGTTGCTGCCACTGTCTTTGCACTGCTCGCTCATAACCTGGCAGTCTCCATAGTATTTGCCAGTTCTGCCGTGTTTGGCTTGCTGTTTATGACCTAGTGAAGAGTATAGACTGAGACTTCATAACTACGCTGGCTATCTTTCTACCCTTATGGCCATCAGGTATATCAAACAATGATGAGTATTCATTTGCGACTGATACTGCGGATCAGCCCAGTAAGAAGCTTGACAAGAAGGCGAAGAGCAAAGAAAATCTATACGCCGATGGCAGTAAGTTTTGAGCATGACATCCTTGCTGAATGAGTGGCAATCTAGAAAATGGCAAGGGAATCAGAGAGCGCGTTACAAACTAAATACAAACCTCTTGTCTCTTGGTTGATTGCAGGAACATGGCTGAATCCCGACAAAACGCTTCGAGAGCAAGGTCTCACGGAAGTCGATATAGTGATTCTCAAGAAAAAGTTTTTCTTTACAGACCAGTCAGTCGACCGAACTGATCCTGTTCAGTTGATGCTCATGTATAACCAAGCACGTGAGATGATTGTGTCGGGAAAGCATCCATGTAAAGCTGACGAAGCAGCACAGCTTGCAGCCATCCAGCTGCAGATCCAGTTTGGTTCGCACGAGCCTGAGAAACACAAGCCAGGATTCGTCAAGTAGGAATTGGGTTGCATCTGGCATTTCAAACCACTCTATATCCTGTAAAATGCAGCAGTTTCTCCACAACTCTAACTGTATCTATTGCTTGCTGTGCATGTTGGTCGGTCGCAGACTCAAAGACTTTGTCCCACCAGAATACCAGAAGAACAAGGAAGTCGATAAAAGGATTTACGCCGAACATGCCAAACTGCAAGGTCTCAATGAACTCAATGCAAAGTTTCGGTATGTGCAGATGAGCCGATCGCTCAAGACATATGGAACTACTTTTTTCGTTGTCAAGGAGACCAACAAGAAAAAGAAGGCTGCACCGGTTCTCCTGGGTATCACCAAACAGAACATTATTCGTATGGATATCGATACTAAAGAGACTCTTGAGGAGTGGAAACTGACACAAGTGCGTCGATGGGCAGCAACAGCGAAAAAGTAGGTTGATTTCGACTGAATCTTGCCCTGTGGTGTTTGGGTACTCTCCCCCTTTTCTGTTGGCTCAATGGTTGAACATGACTGTTGGTGTCAATCCACTTTGCTCTTTTCTGCATCAGCTTTACGCTGGATTTTGGCGACTATTCCGACAACTATTATAGCGTTGAAACTACAGAGGGCGAAGAGATTTCGCGTTTGATTGCAGGCTATATTGACATTATTGTCAAGAAACGAAATCAAAAGGCGCGCACAATCGAAGAGCAGCGCGTCGAGGAACAGGCTGTTGTTGAAGACTACGTGCGACCTGGCCGCGCCAAACCGGTCGATGTCATGAACTCTGGTGGCACGGCACGCCAAGCAAAGGAGCTCAATGCAGGCACATCCGTTGTCTATATACATGGCGATCAGCATGGTCATCAAAAGCACCGCCAATCAAGCATGCCAGCACAGGGGGGCGCCATTGCACAGAACCTTGACATTAGCGAGTTTCAGCAGGCAATCATTCAGACAATCAATAACGGTCTTGCTGTGACTGCAGCTGCCTATGCGGATCTCTCAACACCGACACATTTGCCGCCACTCAGTAGTGATCCTGCTTCCGTGCGTTGGCGACAAGAAACTTGCGATATCACAAGTGAGGCGGTTGCGTCCAACATCGCGTCTTGTCTGGCAGCCGTTGGTGCGCTTATTATCCATGCAACGGGCAACACAGAAGACATGGACTATGATACTATTGGATCCAAGCTCTTTACCATCATTTCATGTGTAGGGCAGATCACTCAAGGCATGAAAATGGTTGCTGGTCTCCAAGTCGACGATGGACATCAACAGGAGCTGCTGAACGCTGCCAAGCGCCTAAACGAAACGACATCAAGTGTACTTCGCGGTCTGCTTCCAATCATCTCTGGCAGCCTGATCATGGATGATTTCTACAAATCATCGCGAATGATTGCAGAATCATCGACAGATGTTCTTCGAGCAATCGACCATTTGGAAGTGTCGGACAACTTGCAACAGTTGCTGCTCGAGGCAGCTGATGATGTTGCCAACGTTGTTGTAGCAGCTGTTGAACAGGCGAAGAAGATGTCGCAAAACTTTCGTGATCCAGAGATGCAGCAAATGAGTGCTTCCGACTGTGCTCTTGCTTCGGAGATCTCGAATATGCTGATTGCGGTCACTGGCGCACTTGCACCAACAGTGCATATTCCACTATGTCGTGAGCAGCTTATGGAAGGTTCAGTTCTGATGCATGATGCCACTGCCGCATTCCTTGCATATGCCGAACACCTTCAAGACCAGTCGATCGTCGAGCAGCTTAATCTTGCCGTCGAAGAAGTCGAGGATGCGATCTCAAGGCTTTTGGAGCGCGCTCGGAACATGGAGCACAATCTGGACGACGAAATCGAAGAATACTATCATCAGGTCATTCATGCGATCGGCGATCTCTCTGGTGTTATCGACACTCCCGAGCAGATTATTGGGCATGCAAAGACACTCACAATCAACTCGACAAGATTGGCCGAGGTTCTCAAGTCGAAAGCCGAAGAGCTTACTAATCTGGATGACCACGATGCACTGCTAGATGCTGCTCGAGAGATTTCCGAGCTAACGTCGCGCATGGTCGGACTAGCCAAGGATGTAGTCAAAAATCCAGAAAACGACGCGACTAAAGATGGTCTTGCCGATGTTTTGGTCAATCTTGATGAAACGGCGACAAGAGTCTGCGCACCATTTGTGAAGGCTAGTTTGGCTCGCAAGCTGATCCAGTCACTCAAAAACTCAATGGCTTGCTCAAACCAGCTGATCTCGGCATCAAGAAATTGTGCATCGTCAAATCGTAACCAGCAGTCGCAGCTGCAGCTTAATCGGTCTGTTCGGCAGGTTGTCGAAGCCATGCCCAAGGTTGTTCAGGCTGTCAAAAGCGGTACAGCAAAGCCAAATGATCACATTGTACGCGCGAAATTGGGCCAAGCGGCTAGAACACTGCTTGATCCAGCACATGGCATGGTAGACTCTGCGCGAAGTGCAGGACAGACAACATACGATTCAACAGTTCGCGGACAGCTCTCAGCGGCAACGCAACAGCTTGCCGACGAGCTTGACCATCTAGCGGAAATCCTTGCTCTGTTTGAAAGTATCACGATTGATGAAGAGCTTGATGGTGCAGAGGCATCGCTCAAGACAACACTGATGGATATTCAAGATGCCATCTCTGTTTCTGTGTCAGGCGGTCAGTTGGTCGCGCGAGTCGACGGAGAGTTCGACCCAGACGCGGCAGAAGTGCTTGTGGTACAGTCTAGCAAGGCTATAGAACAAGCGCTGGCCAAACTCGCTCATGCCGTGAACGTGTCGCATGATCAGCGTATGATTGGAGCATCGCTCACTGAAATCATCTCGGAAATGCAAACTATCACGCCTTCCATGATTGGCCTCGCCATGTGGACGCAGGACGTTGGATCGCGGCAGATGCTCCTTAACGCAACAAGTGAAATCGGAGAGTCGGTCTCGAGGCTGATCCAGAAAACAGACATGCTGTGCAGGATCCTGCCAATCACAACATAATCGAGTATGACAACCAGACTTATAGAGACCAAG
>JH392933.1:31838-47909 GCA_000235945.1 Homolaphlyctis polyrhiza JEL 142
GTTGATTGGTGGAATTAAGTTGCAGCGATTACTTCAACTGCTAATAACAACCAACACAACAGCATGAGAAAGGCGCCAGTCATTCAAAACTGGAGCAGTGATGATGACAGCGAGAGCGAATACCAGCCAAGTAACAGCGGTGCTCAAGAAGTCAGCACAAGTAGAGATGGTAGCGATGTTTCGAGCGACGTCAGTGATGACGACGAGCACATTCCAACACACAACAACACAAACAGCCGTGCTCTCAGCAGTAGGAAAGGACAGCCGACAGCTCAAACCAAACATCGCAGCCAGGTGCGGTCAGAGCCGAATGGTGCAGCAGCAAACAACGAGGAAGAGGAGGATGATGATTGGAGCAACTATGAGTATGAGTCTTTGCATGAGCCATCGACTGTAAGCGATGTTCTACTTTCAGAGATCTGAACTATTATTCCTATCCTGTTCATCGTCAGATCGTCGCTAGACTCGTGGCCTGCCAGTCCACCGCGGTCGCCAGGATACCTTTCATACCTCGAGTTCATGGGCAAGCCGATCCCTCAGAGCGTCCATCCAAAGAACCAACGTAAAAAGAAAATACTGCCAGACAAATTGTGCAAATACTGCTGCCGCCCCACTCAACTATATACCAAGACCTTCAGATCACTTCACAAGAATGGGCAGTGTATCATAAGGAGCCTCAAAACTGGCCAATTGAGAACAGCTCCGTTGGCATCCGTGTCAATCAAACACGTCCGACACCATTTGGTAGACAGTAGGGCTGAATCCTTTGTATTGTATTGTTTTGTAATATGGCTTAGACTATGGGCAATATCGCTGAAAGGTTGCTCTTTGAACATATATGCGAAACAGATCCAGAAACGCTTGCGATCGCAGAAGAGTTGTACCGCAAGTATCGTGAGAGGCATTCTATTCACTTTCAGAAATGGCATCGTGCAAAACAGCAGGCAAAGTCGCTGGCAATAAAAGCAAGGCTTCGTGATGCGATGGCAATCACTTTTGGGCGTACTAGCAGCAGCTCTGTCAAGAAAGACGCAGTCGAGAAAGAGGCGGTCAAGAAAGACACAGTCAAGAAAGCCGCGGTCAAGCCTGTTGGAAAAACGGTATCTGATGTCGCTTGGTTCTTGCGATTGCTCCAAGCATGCATCTGCTCTGCTCCTGTCCTGCTCCCCACCCCACCTTTTGCCATGAAAAGGCTTATTAGTCACTCACAACTCCATGCATTCTGTTTGGCGATCGCAGATCAGTTGCGCTTTCTGTCTGCGTAAAAACATCCCTGAAAAGTCGCGGCTGAGACACACGACTGGCAGATGTATCCTGCTCAGGCAAGGCAAATTCCCCAAGGGTGTCACGATCAAGCATGCTCTCAGTGTTCTGAAACGTAAGTGCTATGCATCCTCTATATCATCGCAACCACTTTCTTTGATTCAGAGGATCTGGTTTGTATCAAGAACACAGCAGGAATAACAATCTGGGCTGTATTTTGCAGAGCCGGCACTTATTGAACAGGCGCTTCGAATCGAAACGGTTCGTCAAGCAAGAGAAGATAGGCGCAAGGCGAGGCAGAGTAAAAGGGCAGCGGCCAAAGAGACATAGACGACACCAATGCAGGCATAAGAACAAAACATTGTGCTAGAACTGAAAAGCCCGGAATAAAGTGTGTATGTATCTGCAGATCTAGAGTTCGTTGTTGTCGGTGATCATAAACGAGCTCTTGTTGGCCAGGGCGATGAGAGTGTCCTTTTGGTAATAGATGAAGGCAACGAGGAGACTGATGAGCGCTGGCACAAGATCCATTTGGATCACCAGATAGACCCAGATGGTTGCAAGGCCCGGAGTCTGCAGCATTGCGCCAAAGGTCTCGACAACAGTTGACTGATGGATCAGCCATATGCCCACGCCGATGGCAGCAGCAGCGAACAGCAGCTGGGCAAGCAGATGGTGCTTGATGAGAGTTGTTGCATACATAAAGACGACAAGAGCAGGCATGAGCGGCAGCTGGCGCGTGAGTACATGGGTGGCATTGAACTGTTCGAGGAAGCCGTACTGATAGTGAACGACATAGTCCAGGATTCCATGGAACAGCGTCATTGGAATGCTCATCAGCACGGCATCTGCGATAGCGGTCTCGTTGTTGGTGCTGTTGCTTGAACTTGATCTTTGGGACTTGTTCTTGTTCTTGGTGTCAGCAACTTTGTGCAGCACGCCGGTCTCGTTGATGATTTTCCACTGTTCATCCTGCGAGAGATCGACCAACGGAGGTCGCTCGCTATTGGTGGTCTTGCTGCTGTTGCTGTTGCTGTTGCTGTTGCTGTTGCTGGTCGATGATTGTCGTTGTCGTTGTTGTTGTTGTTGCTTTTGATGCGCAGTTTCCATTGAGATCATCACACAATGTTGGGCAAGATCGCAACTTCCGCTGCTGCCGCTATTCAGCTGCGCTCTCGCACTTGCACTCGCTCGCTGCACTCGCTGCCAAAGGTATCTGCGATCTGCTTTGCCCTGCTATTGCCCTCTCGTGGTCTGCGCATTGCTCTGGCTTCTGTTCCCTGCCGCCGATCCGTCTGTCGTTGCGCCTGCGCCTGCATCCAAGCCTGCGCCGGTGCCAGTGCCAACCCCATCTCCATCATCTCCATCATCATCGCTTGCGTGCTGCCGCTGCCATCGGCACTGCTTCTAATGCTGCCAGTGCTGCCAGTACTGGCGAGTCAGCGAGTGGCTCCAGCCATGCGCTGTCATGCATCCTGTGTCCTGCATGGAAGCAGCGGCATTCGATGCCTCGCTTGCCCCTCTGCCCTCTCCCCTCGAATGCAGCTGTGCTTGCATGCATGCAGCTGCATTCAGCTGTAATTGCTGAATTGCTGGATTGTGGGACAACAACTGACACTTCCGTGATCGCTGGGTCCAATGCTCTGCGGCATCCAGATTCTGTCTGGATCGCTCAAGGATGTCGATCCACAGGTCTATGATCTCATCGAGCAGGAGAAGCGACGCCAGCGTGACAGCATTGTGCTCATCCCTTCTGAGGTATAGACACTCGCCATCATCATCGTTGTTGCTGTTGTTGCTTCCGTGCGGGTTGCGTTGTTGCGGCGTGCTTGCGATTTGTCATCGCTGCTCACGTGGTATTCACTCTTTCCCTTTCCCTTCCGTACCCTTCCCTTTCCCTTTCCCTTCATTCTCTCTCCTTTCCCTCCTTACCTTTAACCAGAACTTCACCTCTGCATCGGTCATGAGCGCACTCGGCTCCGTCATGCAGAACAAGTACTCGGAAGGCTATCCCGGCGCACGCTACTATGGCGGCAATGAGATCATTGACCAGGCAGAGACACTTTGCCAGAACCGCGCTCTTGAGGCGTTCAACCTCGACCCCGCAAAGTGGGGCGTCAATGTGCAGTCGCTCTCTGGCGCACCTGCCAACTTGTACGTCTACAGCGCTCTGATGCGTCCCCACGATCGCTTGATGGGTCTGGATCTCCCCCATGGTGGGCAGTAAGTGAACAGTGTTGCTCAAGATCTATCTGATCGCCAATATGCTGCATTCATTTGTACTTGGTTCCTTGGCTCACACAATTCCCAATACCAACCAACAGTCTGTCTCACGGATACCAGACACCCACCAAGAAGATCTCGGCTGTCTCAACCTATTTCGAGACTCTGCCATACCGCGTCAACGAGACAACTGGCATTGTTGACTACGACGCTCTGGAAGCCACTGCCGCTGTGTACCGCCCCAAGATCATCATTGCTGGTGCATCCGCTTATGCGCGCACTTGGGACTATGCTCGCATGCGCAGCATCGCCAACAGCGTCGATGCTTATCTTTTGTCTGACATGGCTCACATCAGCGGTGAGACTCTTGATGTCGTCCGAGATTTCTTGCTGGCTGCGTTCAAATTGTACACACAGAGCGACTGATGTCTGCTGTGTGTGTTGCACTCGCAGGTCTCGTTGCTGCTGGCGTCATTCCATCGCCATTTGAGCACTCGGACATTGTCACCACAACCACACACAAGTCGCTCCGTGGTCCCCGCGGTGCCATGATCTTCTATCGCAAGGGTGTAAGGAGCTATATCAAGAAGGGCAAGGGTAAGCAAACACATCTAAATATGCAGCCCCTTTTAGAATGTCTCTGTAAGTCTCTTGAAGCAAGCAGTCGCTGACGGCAAGCAACCATGTCTTATAAACAGAGATTGTTGGCGAGAATCTGTATGACTTGGAGGGACCCATCAACTTCTCTGTGTTCCCTGGCCACCAAGGCGGCCCGCACAACCACACCATCACTGCGCTTGCAGTTGCTCTGAAGCAAGCCACAACCCCCGAGTTCAAGGAATACCAGCAGCTTGTCATCAAGAACGCCAAGGCTCTCGAGACCGAGTTCAAGAAGCGTGGATACAACATGGTTTCTGGTGGCACCGACACCCATCTGCTGCTTCTTGATCTGCGTAACAAGGTGTGTGGTGTCTAAACATGACCACATCTGTATCCGATTCGGATGAGACACTGATCTTGTTGCAAATACAGAACATTGATGGTGCACGCGTTGAGCGCATCATGGAGCTTGTTAAGATCGCCGTCAACAAGAACACAATCCCCGGTGACAAGAGCGCTCTGATTCCATACGGCATTCGCATCGGCTCACCTGCCATGACGTCTCGTGGCCTTGGCGAGAAGGACTTTGCCAAGGTTGCTGAGTTTATGGATCGTGCGATCGCCATTACTGTGTCGATCAACAACAGCGTCAAGGGTAAGACATGTGCTGCATACACGCACGATCGTATCGTTCTCTGACTTGATCCTAACCTGACCCTGTCCATCACCATCTCTGTTTGGGATGCAGGCACCAAGCTCAAGGACTTCAAGGCGGCTGTTGGCGAAGGCGAGAACCACCCCGAGATTGCCAAGCTCCGTGATGATGTTATTGCATTTGCCCGCAGCTTCCCTGCCGTAGGATTCAACGAGGCAGAGATGAAGTACGCTGTCTAAGCACACTACCACTTGGCATTCATCCGCGTTCATTACCACCAACACACAGACACACCTTGATGCGAGTGTTTTCACTGCCGACACAAAGACCAATACAATGCATTTACTGCAAATGCCATCTAGGCATCCAGTAGCCGATCCAGCATATCTTCAATTTTATTGCAACTGGCAGAGTGGGAGGGGCTTTGGTAGAGGATTGAGCTCATCTTTCGTCAGGAAGCAGAAGGAAACGAAGCAGAGCACGACGGACGAACTGGATCAGATGGATGGCCGTTTGCTGTCCATGGGCTTCATCGACACATTTAGTTTAGCAAATGCTTGCTCCAGTTGGCTGTATATGCATGCACCATAACCAAAAAGAGCGATCGTCAGCAACAAGTTTGATCAGAAACGGCCTCATATGGAAAGGGATCCACTGCAAGGCAACAAAACCATTTCCATCCTCAAGAAAACAAAAAGACATCAGCCCAAGGATAGGGCGACAGTGGCATCTCACCCAGCATAGTCCTTTCCATATCTCTCGCCAAGGATCTCAATCATTTCAGTCTGTTCACGAGCAATTCGATCCACAGGCTTAGTCAAACAAGTAGCATGCAACGAAATCTTCTTCTGCGCCAACCGAGCAGCAGAAGGATCTCTAGACAAACGGTCCTTGACAAGTTTAGGATCGGCAGGAGTTTTGCCAAACTGCTCGAGCACCTTGTCGCGATACATTTGTGCAATTGGGCATGTGATGAGTGTTGGTGATGTTGTTGTTATGTATCGTCAAAGCCGCCGCAGGCATCGATGCGACGGAGGGCTTGCGTTGATAGGCGTGTCCAGATAACCATGTCTAGGGACCGTGAGTACAGTGGGCAGTACACTACGTTGGGGAACCACGCTCGTCTTGACCTGTTCTTGCCTTGCGTGGATACTTGCTCGCCAAAGGTGATGCGCTTGCCGTGCATGAGCGTTGGGAGAATGCGTTTGTGGTTGGCGATCTCTCGTGGAATGGCGCCGAGACGAATGGGGTCGGCGAGCTTGCCGCCTTTGGCAACGTCCCGTCCAAGCTGCAGGATTTTGAGTGCGTGAGGAATGCCCATACTGTGTTGATGTCTGTCTGTCTGTCTGTCTGTTTCTGTTGCAAGCTCGTTCGACTGTGGGTCTCTCTGCTTGTTGCTGTTGTTGTTGTCGTTGTTGTTGTTGCAGGTCAACGAAAAACGAAGCAATCACAATCACTAAAAAGCTGCTTGTCCAAGATGGCTATATTTCAAACTGAAGCTTCTTGTGTCCTCTGCGAACAGCAAGACCGCCACCAAACACCTTGAGCGGGATCGGACAATCAAAAGGCTCAACTTCAACAGTTCGAACTCCCCGCTGATGCAGGAAAGGATCGTCCACATTCGCTGGATCGCCAATAACAAGCTGTCCCGTCTTGCCCGTGACAAACTCGATCCGCAGACTCCACAGCATTGAGACTGCCGTAGATTGGAAATCTGCGGTTGCTGCCCAGGGAATGGTAATGGATACCGTGAGACGACGCGTGTTCAGCGTGCTTCGATGTACCTCTGTGTGGCATCTGCGCGTGTGTGATGTGGTTTGGTGCTTTGTTTTGACAAGAAACGGCGGTTCAACATTCTCGATGCTTTCGAGATAGACCGAGACTTGGTGGCATGGGATTGAGCCATTAGTGAAGTTGAGGACTGCCGTGATAGTCTCACCGAGACGATAGGAAGTGCGTGGCAATGTCAGTTGCGCTACATGCTCGTTGTTTTTGCAAATCTCATACGACACTTGATTGTAGATTATTAGCAAGTCAGCAAGAATCATCTCCAGGAATTCAATGGCACTAGTGCACTCGCTCAAACAACAGCATTACTTACTCTTTTTTGAGTTCTGGCAAACGGCCGTGATATTGTTCATCGTGGTTTCCAGGTCATCCAGGTCGGCCAGTGACTGGGATGCAAACAGCGATGCCACACTCCCATCCAGAATACCTCCTGAACGCCAGTATCATCACGCGAGCAATGTCAGTGCTGCTGCTGCTACAGGCGGAGCTTTTAATAGAGCATCCAATGAAATACCGACCAGGTGACAGAGGTGTGCCAATTGCTGTCTTATGGATGCCCTGTGGAACAACGCTCACGGTGGCCTCATCCTTGTTGACGATCACAGGATTCATAATCTCATACAGCGGTCGTGTGCCATTATCTGCAGTAAATAGACAAAAAAGGCAGCAGCTGTCAATCACAATGCTCGAAAGCAAACGACGCAGATAGCGAAGAACAAGAGTCTTAGCGACGGCAGCAGATCCATGTCTCACAGTTGGTGCGGTTAAAGAGGCGGAATGGAATGGTGATAATCTGAGACTGCCGCACTTTGCCTGCGCGCTGAATGCCAACAATCAGCTTGTAGAAAAACCGAACAACTTTACCGCGATGCGACGGTGGTAGAACCAGTGGAAGTGTAATTGTGTATTTGACTGTGGTGCAGGGTGATCAGCGTTGATACAGCGACAGTCGATGCGCTTGATTAGAAAAGGCTTACATGATTTACTTTCGCCAGGCGCAAACGATTCGTCGCAGAAAATGATCGAGGGAGGTGTACTGTATAGCGGAAGTGGCGAGGTTTCTGTGCCATGATAGTGATTACCGATGCAAAACAGGTTGTACTCGCTTAGTCAGCCATGTCAGATTGCTTCGAAGGCGGGCTACCAAGTGCGGAGAAAGAGAGTTTGTATCTGTATCTCAAGGAGCGCTGATTTACCATTGCGAGACGAGCTTACTGATCCAACATTTGAGCCGACACCATTTGAGAATGCTCCAAACGAGCCACCACCACCAGGTGTACCAGCGCTGCCGGTTGATCCAGCCGGTCGATACATGACCTTTTGATTGAGACTTGAGAATGCGCTAGTTTTGATATATGTCGGGTCGACAGTAAACTGGCCAATCATTTGTGCAAATGCCCATGCGATTTCTTCGCGAGCAGATGCGTTTGTTGTTGCTGTGATTGATGGATTGAGTTTGTGAGGTTGGGCATATTCCGGAGCCGATGTGTCGCTAAAGTTTGTTGCAGTGCTATCTGTGGTCTGAACCTTGAGGGGTGATAGGAGTGGATATGAAGTCATGCGCTGTATTTGTCGACTGGTTTCAGTAGGCACAGACAACACGGGTGAGTTGTCCCGTGAGTCTTCTGTATTCGATGTTGGGCTGCGACGATCTTCAGCAAGCATTACAGATGGATGCAAGTCGCTTGTTGAGTGTGTGCGAATCAGAGACTTTCTCCTTGTAGGGTCGTCATTGAGTTCAGTGCTACTTGATGTTAGATATAACTTGCCAATCTGCTCGGTTTGATCATCAAACTCATTCTCGGCTTGCTTTCTCGATATGCCATTGGTCGATGCAGCCTCAGTCTTCTTCTTGCTGGATTTTGTGGTGATTGTCGAGGCTGTAGGGCTGCTGGAAAGTGTGTGTGTAGAAGTTTGATTTGCAAGAACTGTATTAAGACGACTCGGCGGCGTTGAATGCGCGCGTGAATGGACAGGACTACCCTCGGATACGGCGCTCTCCTGTGGCGACAAGAAGTCCACGCCAGCGGGGGAGACTGTATCCGACTGGCCTTCAGGGATTTCAGAAATCGAAGCTAGATCAGAGGAGATGCTGTGATCGAGGTTTAAGCCCACTTGCGAGTTGGAGACGCTGAGTACATCGGCGCTGCTTGCGCGTGATATCCGCTCGTCAGACTGCGAGTGCACCAACCGTTCTTGGTGAGTTTTCATCTGATCCAGTTGCCGCTGTGCCAGTAGCGATGGCTGCTGCTTCTGCTGTAATGATGATTCTTGCTGTTGTTGTTGTTGCTGTTGTTGTTGGCGGTCAGTCGGTGGTGAAGCAACACCAGGAATGAAAGCGACAGCACTAGCAGCTGTTCCAATGACTGCGCCAGCAATAGATCGCAGAGTACCGCTGATGGATACAGGAGATGCTGATGCCAACGCATTCAGTTGTTGCTGCTCAGCAGAAGCATCAGCAGCAACGCCAGATGAGGCGTGGGCAAGCGAGATGGCGCGGCCCTGTGGCTTGATGTGGTCCGAATAAAGCGCCGAAGAAGCTCGTGGAGTAAGATCTGGTATTACATGCTGGTCCAAAGAGTTGCTGGTGGTAGTAGTAGTAGCTGCGGTAGTAGTAGTAGTAGTAGTATGGCGAGACGAGGCTTTGGCAGACAGCAAGTTGGAGTGAGGAGATGAGTCTGCGGGATTCATGGATTCGAGCTGCGTCGTTGCGAAGCTGGCAAAACTGGCGACGCTGGCGACTTCGCTGGCATCGGCATCGGAGGCTGCGATTCTGCCGGTGCCAGTGCCAGTGCCAGTGTCGTTGCCAGTGCTGCTGGTGGTGCTGTGGTTGTAGTAGTTGTTGCTGCCTGCGATCTGAGCTGAGCTCCTATCGACTGCTGCGTTCTTTGGCGGTTGCGACTGATGCTGCTGCTGCTGCTGCTGCTGCTGCTTCGTCTGTGCTTCATGCGGCGGTGGTGCCACTGGTACTACTGGTGCCACCGGTGGCACTGAGAACGTCAGCGTGCACGAGAAGCGCTCGCCCGCATAGAACACGCCGTCCTGTGGCAGCGACGCTGTCAGAACAACAACCATTGTCGCTGCTGCAACGTCAACTTGGGCGACAAATCTGTGTTTTTGTTTGCGTCCAGAGTTCAACCCTGATCATCAATCCATCCCACTCGCAACAATCCATCTACTCCATGGTCGTGCCGCCTGAAAACCGTGCGCTCGCATCAGCCGGCACTCGCATCGCCCTGGTCACTTCAGAGCACCCAAAGCATCCGCCAGAGTCTATTCTCGATGGGTATATCTGCTCCCACTCGGCTATGCAACATCCCAACGCGCTCAAACTCGTCATATTAACCACTTCCATTCATCATTGAAAACTATTCTCGCCTCTATCGCTCCTTCGCCATTGACAACAGCAACCTAAAGACCTTTTGGATCTCCACAGGCATGTTTCCTCAAGAGTTTGTTGTCACTTTTCCGGCACCCGTCAGCATCACTAAAATCATTGTATCGTCTATCAAAGGTTTGCATCTGAAAAGCCTCTGTCAACCAAACAACCTTTTCAATCAACAACACAGCACTAATCATCAAAGAAAACATCCATTCAAACACATGCCTGTATACACAGTGGCGCACTGGACGATCGAGACATCTAAATCAGACAAACCAACCAACTTTGAACTATTTTCTGACGAAAGTATGCCATCTTGTCTCAAACACATGCACTCGCACACATCAATGCTGTCAGTGCCAGCCTTCCACTTCCCATACACAGGCTCTAACAATTCAAATCTGCTGTTGATTTGACGTGATCTTGTTTTCTTTCTCTGTGCCTCTTTCTATCAAGGCTTGGAAGACACAGATAATGTCATGCAGACTTATTCGGCAACTCCTCAAAAAGATCCAGTTACGGCGCGTCATGTCCGCTTTGAGATATCAAAGGGATATGCGCCGTTCGTGTCGGTGCATCGCCTGGTTGTCTATGGCGAACGCACTGATCCCGATGCAAAGCATGCTGCAGAAGCCGCAGAGTCATAAAATACAGTCGAGTTGAACTCACGCAAAGACCATCAATCCTGCCTGCAACCACTATCTATAAAAGCTACAACCAAACAAAAGAGAGAGTGAGAGAGAGATATAAATGCGATCGATAGCTTGTTGTTTCCTCAATTATATCCATCTGCATCGACTGTGTCTTCAATTCGGCTATTTCTCCCCTCTCCTCCCCTCCTAAAAAGAGATAGAAGAAAGTCAGATCTGCAAGAGCCTTGTGCATTGCTGCCATTTCATCGACACGTTCGCACATGATTAAATCTGCTTCTGTTGTGAGGACGTTGGGATAGCAGCAGCAGCTTGATTGCGCGCACCGAGAAGCGTGAACAAAAACACAGTATACGCCGCCAGTTTCTCTTTTGAAACAAACAAAATCGCTTGGCAAAGCACTGCTTTGAGAATCTGTGTCGAGATACCCTGAGTACGCGAGTACACCAATCAAAGGAGAGATGTCGTTAGTGAGGGCATGAGAGTGATGTTGATATGGATCAAGATGCCATATTTGTGATTTCTTACATTGAAGATGCCCTTGATGCCGTCGGTGCGGTACACCTTGCGCAGCACGTCCAGCGCGCTAGAATACTGTAGCATCTCTCGCTCTTCGCTTTTGAGCTCATTGATGCTAGACGGTGGTCGCCATTGCATGCGAACTTTTGCCAGGATATATGGATCTGCACAATCATAGAATGCATCCGATTAACAATCCGTGTGTTTTTAGTCAATCAGTCCAACTAACAGACTAGCAGGCTGGCTGAGGCAGTGGGCGATAGAGCGACAACTCACAGGTTACAACAGTCGCGAGGGACTTTGACAATGCACCAATCATAAACACCTGGCCCGACGTCAACGGGCCTTGGATCTTTGCAATGGCGTTTTGTTTGACAATGATGCCTTTGAGACGCTCAAACACGCCATAGGTAATGGCTGGGTTGATACACAGCACAAGGGCAGCGCGTAGGCCCTTCCACAAACCCTGAATACCCTCTTCTTTGACAATCTGCTTCATCACATCCACAAGCGACTTGGATTTCAATGCAACGTCGGTCTGTTGCCTGAATACACGCACACACAATATAGATCATTGGTCATTATCTCTGCCAGATCAAGGAATCCTCATCCTCATCCTCATCTCTGCTCATAGTCGGTGCATCCAAAGCTTCAATGACATGTGCATGTGAGTGAGACGCACCTGGTTGTAACGACTGTAATCGGCAGCACAAACAGCTGCGAGATGGCTCCAGAAACAGCACCGAGCACAAGTTCCATCGCAGTTGTGATGTCTGCATCGCCGATACGTTTGCGATACTCTCCACGCACTGTTGCATAGATGTAAAAGTACGAGAATGCAGCAGCGACCGTGCCAATAAGACCGGCACTCAGACCAGCATACAACCCAAGAATGCCTTCTGCTTTGAAGATCTTGACGGCAGCATCGAGCATCGAGGTGTACTGCGCCGTTGTTTTCGAGTGCGATGTCGTTTCGAGGGATTTTGCTTGGACTTGGAGACGAGTCTTTATGCTGAGTGCGTGGGTAGGGTGGCATTGTCGCAGTTGGGTTTCGAGAGTCGCAAGTGGATTGTATCGAGGGATATCATGAGGTCAGTAGAAGCTTGCATGGCTGCATGGCTGCATGGCTGCATGGCTGCATTCGACATGTGCGGTTGCGAGGTGCATCTGGGTTCTGGATGCTCCTCGGATATCCCGCGACTTTTCTTTATCCGCTCTTGCCAGTTGCAACACAGCAGCGTCTTGCAAGGCCATGCAGGATGCCAAACAAACGATATGCGGTGCCATGGATACCACTCACACATCAAGCGGAAACACAAGGGTATTGGCCAGCACCGATCCAATAGCGCCAGCAGTAGCATCTTCAAGCGGTGTGAGTTTGGTCATTTTATCGGCCGCTGCTGCTGCTGTTGTTGTTGTTGTTGTTGAATCCACGTGAAAAAGTTGATTCACAAACACAGCAAAAGCGAATTCGGTGTTGATATAAAGGCGGAATTGGAATTCATTCGTCAGTCGATGCGAGATGTATAAACATGTCCAGTTCCCTGCATGGGTTGTGGCATCCACCACAGCAACGCATTGGGTCCCAGCACAGTGCTAATGTTGTTTATCCATCCAAGATCGTAAGGATGAAAGACTCCCGGTGCCTGTATCAAAAGACCGTCGCTGATCTCCTTGTCCTCGATCGTAGTGACATTGCGAGCAAGCATCGAGATTTGATTGACAGCGAGCATTATAAAGATGCTGGTCACCGGTACCAGCATGGTCAAACTAATTGCCGTTACAATAATCTGGAGCATTCTCCCATCGATGACAGCAGCAATAGAATAGAATAGAATGGCAAGAGGGAATATACGATCAAAGTCAGGCAAACTCCTCGTTGGGCTGCGACACATCATCTCCCAGCCAACCAAAAACAAGGTGCGACAACAAGACTCACGGCTCCATTGCTGACGACCAAAGTGCCCTGGAAAGTTGCAGCGACGACAAGATCCCACCAGCGAGCAACGATCAAAGCCAAAGTCATGGCAGCCAGGATAGCAGCGAAGATGATCAACCGAGCAAAATGGCCTTGATTGAAATACCCGACGCAGTTAAAGATCCAAATGCAATGGTGGTCCATCCGAAGAATACAGCGATCGCATCTACGACAATGGTGTGCTCTAGGGGGTTTGTCTACATGGCATATCCTGCGATGCAAGAGATAGAGCTTCAGAACCCATTTGGATTTGGGGTGTTCATCTCGCTATTGACACTCGCTTACCTGCAAAACCGATTTCGAGGATCTACATCAGGCGATTCAACAAGATCCCTATATATAACCAGACCATTCACCAATCCAAAAAAAAAGGTCTGTCAGTCGCTATGCATCGAGTCGGTTGAGAAAAGAGTGTTGAGTATCAGTAGAGTATTTACACCCAGGAGGCCCGCTTCTGGATATCAAGATCTTCGTTGCTGTTGCACCAGTCGCGAGAGACTCTGCCTGGATTGGTTGTGACAGCCAGGTAGTAGTTGATGATGACCAGGACAATAGTGCTGATCCATGACGCTAGCAGCAGTGTGCTTTTGAGTGACACTGTTAGCCAGGGATAGAGAACATATGTGTAAATGAGTGCTGGCATCAGTGTGCCTATTGTTGTTGTTGTTGTAGTTATAAGCTGTTTGTCAGTGATTGCTCGTTGCTGGTTCGAGGATACAGTGATGGCCAGCTGGTGACAGGCAGCTGGGGACAGGCACCGAGAAACAACGACGAAGCTCAGTTGCTCACATGCTGTTGCTGCGGCAACAAGGAAAGCCGGGCTGTCATTGATCCGTTCAAGGACAATGTCGTTGTGTGATCGCATTTGACAAAGAGTGAATCGGGATTTCGCTGTTCATTCATTCAAGCAGCTGGTGTGTGGTTGTTGAAGGGGATGCGAGGCTGGGATATGTGGAAGGAGCCAGATTTGCGATCAGACACAAGTAGTTCAAGCTGAGTTGAGATCAATCAACGGTTTGTTCTTGCTTCTTGTCCTGGACGACGATGATGTGGTGCCATCGGAGCGAGTGCGTGATGAAGACGGAGCTAGTTGCTGTTGCTGTTGCTGTTGCTGCTGGAGCAACAGTAGTTCATGTCGCTGTTCAGCGCGACGGCGTGACGAGCTGCTATTTGAAGGCGGCGGTGGCGAGAGCGCACGAGATCCAAGCGACTGTGCGTGATGAGCTTCGCGCGCCTCACGTTCACGCCGCTCACGCCGTCGCTGTTCCTTTGCTCGGCGATATGCGTCCTCGTCCATCACCACGGGTGCTGCTGCAGATGCTCCATCTGCATGTGTTCCATTTCCTGCTGCTGCTGCTTGTTGTGCTCGCTGTGCACGACGTCGTGCCTTCTCCAATCGATATGCTTCTTCATCGTATTGCGCGTTTGTTGAGACTGATCCGTTTGTTGCTTGTGCAGATGCGGCAGTCATGGCAGCAACTCGTACTCGCTCTTGAGCTGCGACGTCTCGCTCGTCACCCATCCGGTGTAGGACTTGGCGCCGCGTTACATCTGAATCTGACGACATCGAAGGCGACAGTGGGTATCCATTGATGGGCGAGTGAATCGATGTGACCGATGGCATTACTTGACCCGGTACAGATCGCCCACTGGTGTCTGGCTCACCGTTTAGAGCATCTGTTGAAACGCCATTGGTGAGAAGCATTCGTCTTCTCTTGGCTTTGAGTGAGATTTCATCGTCGTAGTCCTCAAAGATTTCAGGATAATTAAGAAACATGAGCTCATTCTGTGAAGACAGCATTCGCAATATCCATACCACAGAGAATACAAGATACAGTAGTAGTTGTTTGTCAGTAACATCCCCGCATACTTGCGCATATCCATTTTGATATCTTACCCGTGCAAGGCGAAGTGCCAGGACCCAGTCATAGAGCCGCTCGCGTTTTTCGACACACACCATCATGCAGTACACATCCATATTATGGAACTGCACAGGTGAGTCGAATGATCGCAGCGCAAAGCAGAAATCGGTCGGTGTCTTTTTCTTGAGCTGAGAGAGCGTATACACATCATAGTTGACTAAGTCGCAAAGAAGCGTCTCGGTGCTTGGATTCTTTGTCGATCAAACACAATGTATCGGCATAGACGCATAAAAACAGCATGAACCAAACAGCGATCAGTAATCCATCGGTGCATAGGTCCAATCGAAACAATACAGGCAAGTATGATTACACCCATGTAATGACACTTACATTTGCTTCTTGATAATAAAATAGCAGAGAGTCTTTGAGGACGCAGAATCGCTTATGCCATTTACCTGGCCGCAGTTCCAGATACAAATAGCCCTGCACGCGTGGGTATCGACCATTTAAGGACTGTTGGGTTCAAGTGGCATCCAGTGAACGATTGTAAGCCATCACTGCTTTACTATCACCCGCAATCGGCATAATGAAAAAGAGCGAATACTCGCAACTAACCTTTGCAGAAAGCGTAATACGATAGCCATATTTCTTCATAACAATTGCATTGAGCGAGCGTGTCGTATCCCAAGCTGAAATCACGTCTGTCACAATCTCCCAGTCGCGGATGGGTCGCTCTGAACAGTACCAATTAAAGTAGATTTAGTCACAGAACCACCAAAATCCCACAGAGTCCAGCAAGTTGTTGTTGCATACCGATACCAAAGTCGTTACATAGCTCAAAGAGAGCCCAATCAGGAGATGCCTCTGCGTTGAGCGAAGCAAGGACTGTTTGGATGACATTATCGGCAGACATCAATGATGTCAAAACCAAAGTCTTGAATGAACGGGCATCTTCAATATATATGCGTGTTGTGATCTGGATTACACAAACAGCAGTTAGATAAAGTTTGTCGATGGAGTATACTGCAGAATCAACGCAATAGCAATGACACATGTGCCTGGATACTTGCCTTTTTGACGTTTGCCTCGTTGAGCTTCGCCATAATCATATGTACCTTGTCCTGCTGATCCAACAAGGGAGGCGTCGCAGG
>JH392933.1:103452-126253 GCA_000235945.1 Homolaphlyctis polyrhiza JEL 142
GCTCCTCTGTACGGCTGCGGCCAGTCTCGCGACTACTTCCGCTCGACCGGATCTCCGACTCTGAACCAGTGTGCTCGGAATGCCTGCGATGGCACGATCGAGAACTCGTACATTGGCATCGCTCAGTGCTATGCTCTTGAGGACCAGGCTCGTCGCAACAACGGCGGATTCCTTCCTCGCGGCTGGTGATTCATTCGCACAACAACGACAAGGGCCTTGTTTCTCTATGTTCTCTTATTGCGTATTGCAGCTTTCTGCTTCTATCCCTTCTCTATTCCGCAATCCCTTTCTCCCTCTCAACAATATCTCTCCTGCAAAAAACAACAAACGATTGCGCAATGAAACCCAAACCAATCTAGCCCAACCAGTATTGCTTGAAACGTAATAGGAGTGTTCCTGCTTGTACTTCACTCTAGTTTTGCGATTCGTCCAATAACATGTCGCACACTATAGGATCAAACGTATGCCGCACAAGCATATCGTACAAGTCTTCTGGAAGTCTTGGAACCAGCGTTGTAGCACTTGCAATGATTTTGTGTGCATTGAGCTCAGGGAATGAACGCAGTAGTCGCATCGGGCTGTTGTTCAATGAGCGGTAGATAGAGATTCAAACGTCGCCATGACGTCAGTCTATGTGGCTGGCAAGATGATGATAGTCGGAATGCTCAATGGCGAGCGTATTCTCTGTTTGGCTCCAGACATTGGCACAAACCTGGATGTTGACATGAGATCCTGCTTGATCTCAAGTAGCTGTGCGAGGATGCAAAGAATGTTGAGATGAACACCATACGCCAGGAGGAAATCCCATAGGTGGAGTACTTGGTCGAGTGGCGGAGTGCTCACAGAAAACGTCATCACAGCTGTATCCGTTCAATACACAAGGGAATGAGCCAGGTCTAATCATCGAGTACATCATGGCAGCACACGCTTGTTTCCGAAACTTATTCGCAATACTCACAAGGGAATGCATAGACAGTAGCAGTCAGTTGCTTGCATTTGAGATAGTCAAACAGCTCTGGGTCAATCTCTTGAAGGCACTTGTCCAGGAGCTGCAAACGTGATTTTGGGAAGGCAGCAGAGTCAGCAATCGGCAATTAAGCTTGGCAACATCAACAACATGCACCTTGACACCACAGTGCACGCCTTCCAAGGCAGGCTGGGACATAGAGTGGACACGAATGCTGAATGAATGATGCAAACGTGAAGAATGCATCCAGTTCAGGGAGAACATATAGAAACGGTGCAGCAAGCACATTCATGCCTTGGACATAAGTAAAGCGAAGGTTCATCAATCGAGATACTGGCTGATCTGTAAACCTCAGACGTATACACAGCAGCAATAACAACATCATTTGCAAGTCAGCTTTCTTAAAAAGTCTACCAATGACAACACAGACAATCGAGTGTCGTCTCAACCTTGTGCCTTCCAAACAAACGCATTCAGTGTTCTGGTCAGCATATCATTCGAAACACGGCTCTGAAAGGCCTTGTCTGTCATCAGAGTTCGAAATGTATCATTTTGGATCTTTTCAGAAACCAGGCTGGGGCCACGTTGCACTAGGGTGATGTAGTCAAGTGCAGAGATTCTATAGATGCCAAGAAGCGCTTTCCAGACACGGCCACGCAGACTGCAGCCATAGACAACGTTCTGCTATACACCTCAGCAAGTCAGGAGCGCTTTCAATGCAGCATATATCCTGCAGTTACATAAGGCTTATACCACTCACGCTGTCGGTGTCGGGAATGCCAATTGAGATGATGATATGACGAATCTGTCGTAGTGATTCTCGCATATCCCGATCGCTGCCGTTCTTGGATGTCAACAATGCGTTCAACTCATCGACAACAGGTCTAGGATTGTGTTTGCTAGAGTTGATGATTGCGCGGCTCTTGGTCTGGCTACTTGAGCCTGGTCGTTGACCCGTCACACTTGCGATATGGGTTGTTGCAAAGCCACTGCCACCACTGTTGTGTTTGTTATCTGATGCGCTTGAGTGCTGCTGTCTGCTTTCGCGTGAGTGCAGCTTGAGCATGGGTGTGCTCGAATGGCTCACAGCCGATGGTCTCTCCGCCGCTACAGCAGCGACTGGCATATTAGCAGCATCTGGCTTGCCAACAGCAGCAGACCTCGAAAAGCCTGAACTTGGACGCGTCAATGGCTTATTGCTGCGATTCCAAGGTTTCTGCATCATCTCTTTTGGTCAGAAACCCATTAAACAAACCCTTGGATTATATTCATGGCCCCACAAATTCATCTGATCCAAGACGCAGTTCATTCCTTCTTTTCTTCTTCAGGCGGAAGAAGCCCCTCTGCCTCCAAAAACGCATGCTCGATTTTAAGAAACTCTTGCTCGGCTTTGTCTTCCTCATCATCTGCTTGTGCGTGACTGGCTTCGGCTGCAGGAGCCGAGCCTGTGGCAGGTGCTGCGGACGCCGCTGGAGCTCCAGCAGCAGCAGCAGCAGCAGCCGCAACTGCATTTGCACCATCTGGTTTTGCCGCAGCGGCAGCAGCAAGCTTTGCAGCCTGTAATCGAGGATAGATTGTCAGGCTATCAGCAACTAGAAACACTCCATCATGAGTGCTGAATGCATCCAAGACTTACAGCTGCTGCTTCCATCTGGCTTGACTCGAATTTGCCTCTGTCTCGAATACGCTCCTGCTTGTGAGCATGGGAATACGCAAGTCGTTTTGCCTCACGATCGAAGAATGCTCCTACGACCGATTTCTATTCAACAGCAGTCAACAGAATCGTTAATGTCGAATCTAGAAACAAGTCAATTATCAAACTAATCATGTGCAGCTATCTTGCCTCGTTCTTTGACTGTCTCTGTAGATTTCGCGGAATCTCAAGGATATGAAGTGTGCCAGCATCATCTCCCGCAGCTAGGAATTGCTGACCACTGCTTCCAGATTTGCCAGTATACTGATGGATTTGCAGGCAGGATATCGCTGTTGGAGTGATGTTTTGTGTTGTTGATGGGGCATGAGAGGTATCGAGTAGATCCCAAACTTCCAACACGCCATCGGCCCGTCCGATATAGAAAACGCCAGGACGCGTTGGACTCCAGTGGCCAGATATCAGATAGCTTGGTGCTGGAGCGCTGGAAATCAGCGGGCCGGTCTATTTCCAAGTCACATTACAATCGGCTTGTTGGTGGATTGTACAATCTATATATATATGTACAGTTGGATTCAGTCATCAGAAGAGCCCACTTACTGTTGTTTTTTCTTTCCATATGTTGAAAGTCCAGCCGCCTACACTCAGTAGGATGTCAGGATAGAATGGCGATCGCTGTAGATCGCTCATGGGTCCATAGTGCGAGCTGAATGCAGCCTCAACACGCGACGCTGCAAATGTTGTGGCAGTAGCAAGTCAGCAGACAGTAGTTTAGCGACATACTCCGCATCCCCAACAGTCCGTCCGCATATGACACTGAAACACGCCAAACAAGCAAACCTTTTTCCTCTGTAGTCTTTTCAGCGATCCAATCGGCATAGATCAGATCTCCCTCTTCTGTTGCACAGTAAAACTTTGATGTCCATGGCTTTTGTGCAGCATTCTTGTCCTTTTCCTTTTCCTTGCCCGCACTTGATGGCGCGTCTCGCTTCTCAGTCTCTCCCTCAGCAGCTAATAAAGACATTCAAGTTTTCCCCCCACAAAGCCATATGAAATAGTACAAAGCATAAAAGGTCAGACAGGTATCGACATCATCAAAGCAGCACAGACGATTCCAAAGGGATACTTGCGTGTTTTTGGTTTTGTGTTGAGCAGCGTTGTTCGAATACTGACTTTTGTCAGACTGTAATCAAAAGTGTTGTCGAGCGAGCTGAGCGGTACCTGCCACAAAGAAGCGAAAAACAACCAACAGTATTAGAGGTAACAAAACTACAGTTGATCTGTCATGTCGACCATCAAAGAGCTGCAGTCAAGACTTGACAGTCACGTACTCTCAAGAAGGGACGCCAGGCAAGATCGAGCGATTTCCAGTCTTTCTTGAATCGCAGATCCCAAAATGCTATTGTTCCATCCAATGAAGTTGTGACCAGCTGCCTATATCCATTCTCGGCATGTTCAACAAGTTCACCCGTATGCGAAAGCTATCGATGGAATGAATGCCAATCATTTCAGCAGTCTGCAGAGCTCAGCATGGCAGCATCGAATGCTGGCAGGTTACCTCGAAGTTTGGCGGTAGCCAGTGGATGTCTGTGATGCAAGCACGATGGCTTGTTTCAATAGAAGACACGACGCTGTATTTCAGTAGGGGTGTCTCGACTTGCCGATCTTTGCCCTCATCACTGGTACTCAATGTCTCGTTCTCTGTCTTTCTGGCTGATTTTAGCTTGTCTTGGTATTCAGATACGTCCCAGAGCACAATCTGACCGTTGGCGCAGCCTGCAACGACAATGTTTGGATCAACTGGGTTGAAACGGAATGCATGCACGTCTTCGGGTGCTTCGAGAATCAACTAAACTGTCGGTTAGTATTCAACAACAAAGTAGTTTGAAGAACACCGTTTAGATCTATGCGATGGCATTCTTGCCTGTGGATGAATCGGGTCATTGAAGCTCCAGACAATGATGAGCGACTGTTTGGATCGAACATTGAATCCATGCTCAACACGGTCTTCAAACGACATGCGCTGAGTGCATGAAATGGCAAGAACGCCTGCAGCACACCAAGATAACCGGTTTAGTTTCCTGTGGCTACTCGATCAGCAAGCTTTTACAAAACCGTGCAGAGTCTGTCACCTTTCTGGCTTGGATGCCAGTCGATGCAGGAAATACAGCGTTCTTTGCTATTCACCAGATCTGTGAATGATTGATATTCCTTTGGAAATCGTCGATATAACGAGCATACAGCAATATCTTGATGGTTAAGGGGCTTGTCCATGGCATCGCTTGCAGAGCATCACTAAAGCAACACGCCGTACCTGCAAAACCGTGTGCGCACCTTGATCGAGCGCCATTTCCTCTTCTCCCAAATGCACATAGTCATCTCTGAATATGTTTGTGAGAATGTTCTGCTGAAGAGCCTGCTCAAATCGTATGCTAACGTTTTGGAGGAATGCTTGGATGCCGCTCGAGTTTAAGATATACTCCTGTTCCTGCTCTGGCATTATCATTGGTTCGTATTGGCATGCAAAATTGATTGGTCGAAACCAAGCTGTTTGAACATGCCGATCGACAAGCTCTGGAACAGCCTGAAGATTTTGGTGTCAGTAAATGCTTTGTGTTGTGGTGTGTATCTGCAGTAGAATGGCAGCATGCGGACTATTGTTATGGAGGTACCTGTACAGCAACTTGCATTTCAGACCGAATCAGATCGTAGTTTGCGTCGCGGTATGGCCGACATTCTAGGAAACCGTCGTGTGCATCGCGGTCGCCAAACTTGCGTAATGCCTTGAACTCCATGCGTTTACGAGAGACTTTGACAGTTATCTGTTCATGATAAAATTTATAAATTGAGCTGCTAGCTACATACTCTGGATTCGTGTATCTGTGTAGATTTGATAAAGGAAAAGAGTGATACAACGAACTGACCAGCTCGCGAGTATGTCTGACACGCTCAGCATCAATCTCCTTGTCGCTTCCAAGCGACTTCCATACGTGCGATCGCTCGACTTTGGCTTGCGTTGCAGTAGAATCGACCGTCTCTTGCTCAACAACAGGCTATAGCGATTGCAGTATTATAGTGATCAGCAAGGATATGATGCGAGGTCACGAGCAGCCTATTTCACTCACATGAAGAATGGCATCCATTGCCTCGACAGTAACGCAGAGGAAGAAGTTTTGGCCATATTTGTATTCTGGATCAAAGTGCAACAGTAGTTCTTCTCGCGGAAAAGCCTGGTTTGCATAATGATGATCAGTGTATAGTGTATTAGTGCATGTTGAGCAGTCACCAAGGAGGATATGCAAATGCAAATGCAGATGCAGATGTAGATGGTCTGCTCACGATGATCTGTGGCTTTGCTGGATAGAAATCTGAGATGGCGAGCCGTGACTGAATGTCGCTGAGAAAGTCTGCCTTTGGAATGACTTTGAACATCTTCTCTTCAGTGACATCCTCGCCAACCTTGACCTTGAACAGATCCTGTGTCATTCCAGTGAGGAATAGCGGCATAACACCCTCCAGTTTGACCTCCGAGTTGTAGACTGCGTTTGGGCCGCTTCCTACAGACCCAGATGGAGCAGCAGCAGAGGAACTACTGCCGTCTGCATTGATAGGAGCGGATGGGAGCAAACTGGCACTGTTTGTTGATCCAGGATCAGTAGATGCTTTGTCCAAACCAGACGCGTCCAGTATATTTGGGTTTGAACCGCCGCGGCGTTGTCTGGACGAAACGTCTCGCCGGGAAGGGTCGCCGCCCTCTGGCTGTGTATCAGGCGCCGAACCATCAACAGGAGCTGCAGCTAACTGACTGAGACCAGCCTGCGAGGTTGAACGGGACTTTGAGCCACCAGATGGATCGTCGCCTTGCTGGTGTTGTTGTTTGTTCAACACGGTCGAGGAGTTGCGTTGCGACTGCGGCGCATTCAACTTTGTGGTGCTTGCGTTCTTTGATGCCAGACCAGTTTTACTCCCCGCCTTGCTTCCTATTTTGCTGGCTCCATTACTCCCTGCAAGGTTTGACTGTGACATGAGAGTGTTGTGTTATCTGCTGTGCTGTGTTGTGTTGTTCTGTTGTTGTGTTTTGTAAGCCAATCTTGAATGGTTTGCGACGTGATCGTTGCCACTCAATCAACGAACCAACTTGAACCGACCAACAAAGCAACCAACCAACCAACGAGCGCATCACAAATGGCACAGAAACGGTTCCAGAACCTGTCCAAGTATCGCAACTCGGTGGTTTCACCCGGCAAGCGAGAGGTGCCTGTGTTGTTGTTGAAGGATCGGCGTGGCTTCTGAGCCGAGCAAGGGCTGACAAGCTGTGTGGCTGTGTGGCTGTTGCTGTTGTTGTTCCGATGGCAGACGTGGATGCTTGTGACTGGCAGCGGCAGCGTGAACACGGGCGGCAGCGAGCCGAGTCTTATCTGTGCAAGTTCGACGCTTGTTGCGTATCGCGCAGCGGCTGGCGGCGGCAGCGCCATCGGCGTTCTGCCTCTGGGTTCAGCCGGTCGCTGCGACTCGGTGCCGCTGCTGCACGCAGGCGCAGCTATCGGCGCCTTGGATCTGGCTCGCTGGAGGCTGCAGGCAACCGCTGCCGTCACAGCAGGCGATCCAGGCGATCCATCCAGTGCCAGTGTGCTGGTGGGTGCAGGCTGCGACGACGGCGTCGTCAAGCTGTGGGCTGTGCCCGAGTCCGGCGCCATCGCTGCAGCCGCGCAGCCTCTGGCATCGCTCGCTGCAGATTCGCGCCGTGTCGAGGCAATGCTGTTCCATCCGATTGCACAGGGCATTCTGGCCGTATCTGCCGCTACCTCTGAGATGCGTATATGGGACATCACTGCATCCACACACTCGCTATCACTTGAGACTCCTGATTATGCCCAAACCATTGCATGGAAGGATGACGGTATGCTACTTGCCATCATTGCCCGCAACAAGCTTAATATCTACGATCCTCGCGCTGGAAAGAAGTTTGTAAAGGTAACGCCGATAGGGATGAACATACTGGCGCTTGTGCTGCCTGCACTATCTGTGCTGATGCTTTCTTCCTCTTCTTCTTCATCATCATCTGATTCGATCATTCGGTCGCTTAGTCAACAGACAGCCACAATGGCGTCAAACCAAGCCGCCTCGTATGGGCTGGAGCAACAGATCTTTTGTTTAGCACTGGCTTCAATCTGCGCCATGACCGTGAATACAGCATCTGGGACGCACGCAATCTTGCACAGCCTCTTGTTAATAGAAAGATTGATTCGTCGCCGGGCATTCTCACGCCACTGTACGATGCTGACACCAACATGCTGTTCCTATCCGGAAAGGTACGATCACTTTGTTTGCATACCGTATCTTGCTTCTTGCTTCTTGCGGTAGATCAGGGGATCTGACAGTCTGGCTATATTCTTGCAGGGCGATACAACGATCAGATGGTTCGAAATCAAGCCGGACAATCTCAATGCACCAATCGATGCAAACGGAACGCCACTGATATGTCCTGCCACGCTGACTGGTGCATGTCTGGTGCCCAAACTTGGTCTCAATGTAATGGAGTGCGAAGTTGCGCGTATTCTGGCTGTGACCTCGGATGGCTCAACCATTATTCCTATTTCGGCTGTTGTGCCGCGCAAAACCCACGCAGACTTCCACGCAGACATCTTTCCCGATACTCGATCTGATCAACCAGCCGTGCAAGCATCTGAATGGCTTGCAGGCTCAAACAAACAGCCGTCACTCGTGTCTCTAGATCCTGCTAAGCGATCCACGAAGCAAAGTGCTCCAGAATCTGTTACTGGTCCGATTGTCTCAATACCTGCCCCATCGCAACCGTCGTCGTCATCATCATCATCATCATCGCCCTTTGTTTCTGCTGCACCGACACGCGGCACACAGTCTGCGACCGCAGCAACGTTCAAATCAGCAAATTCATCAGGACATAGCGCTTCGCCTGCATCAACAACCCTTGCTTCAGTCCCATCTGGATCTTTGAGCGAGCCAACATCAACAGTTTCAAAAGCTCCCATCAAACTCAATCTTCCAAAACACTCACCCTATCGCTTTATTTCTGGCAAAGTCAATAGCGAATACGACGATCTTAAAGGTCTCAGCGTCGGTCTCCCAAACGAGAGCGACTGTTTTCAGGTCAATACAAAGCTCATGGCTTTCCCTATTGCTGGTCCTGGCGGACGCTTGGGTGTCTGGCCTGTAAGTCAAAAGGGTAGACTTGCAAGCCGTATTCCATGCATAGTCAATGGTGAGATCGCACTTTGTACCCATGACGCTTGACGAAAGTGTGCTTGATAAGCACGCCAGATGCTGACAGCAACACTGTGCTGCTTGTAGGAACCGATATGATGGACTTTAAGTTTGATCCGTTCAACCAAAATCGAATCGCTGTTGGTGAGCAAGTCTTTTGTTGTAGAACATGGACGTCTGCCTGCAATAGCTTAATGCTGAGTTGTTCGTTTTGATGTCTCATGGTGGTGCGATTTGATTTATGATCAGGATGCGACGATGGTAAAGTCCGCATTTACGTGCTTCCCGACACAGGCATAACTGAAGATCTATCACAGCCAACAGACACGATTCTCGGTAGGCTCCTCTATCCCATGTTATGAATATCACTGCAACTCAAAGCAGCTGATTCCACCATTTTACATCGACAGCGCACAATGGCAGAGTTGTGATTGTGCGATTCCATCCAACTGTTTCCAACGTTTTGTTGACGTACTCTCCCGAACAAGGAACGCCTCTGATCAAGATTTGGAATATCCTGTCAAAGACTGAGATATCGTCTTTCACTCTGCCTGAGCAAGTTCTTGGCGTCGCATTCAATCATAATGGAGAGCAGGTTGCTGTCGTTGTGCGCAACAAGACGCTGCGTATCCATGACTGCAGAAAGGGTACTTTGATCCAGCAGGGTGTTGCGCACGATGGCGTCAAAGCCGCGCGTGTGCATTGGATTGGTGAAACTGGAAACCTTGTTTCTATTGGCTTTGGAAGGTTTGTTTGTCCAACTTGATGCACTCGTGCCCTTGTATCTCATGGCTTGGTATTTTATAAACTGATTCTGATAGCTCCTTTGGTGGATCGCAATCAATAGAGGAAGCCAGCGCGAGTTCATCATCTACAACTCAAATGATCTTGCTGGAACTGCAAGCACGACTGCCATTGATACATCTCCATCACTATTGGTCTCGCACTACGATGACGATACTGGCATTCTGATGCTTGCAGGACGTGTATGTTGGATTATGACTTGTGACTGCTTATTTGAGGATATTATGTGTTGATTGCCATCATTTGATGAGGCTCCTCTGGCTTACTATGTATTGCTGTCCTAACATGCATGCTATTGATATACAACTCGGACAATATACAGGGAGAATCTGCCGTGCAGTTTTATGATCTGCTCACAGATACCAAGCCAACACTGCTCACACGCTTCACAGTACCAAGCGGAACCCAACAAGTATCGATCCTACCAGTTCCCAAGCGGTTCTGTGACGTGCGAGCCATTGAGGTACTCAAGTGCCACCGGCTGACCAATACGTCGATAGAGACGGTGTCATTCACAATTCCCAGACAAAATCGAGAGCTGTTTCAAGATGACATCTTTGTGCCAACAAAGGACATTGAACGAGCAGCTTTGGATGTTGGCGAGTGGCTATCAGGCCGTGCTGCAAATCTTTCTCGCATTAACTTGCAACCTGCTGATATGACACCTTGTAGGATTCTTTGCTTGTTTTGTAACGCTTGCTTTTGTGATGTGTTGCACGCATGAGTTGACAGCTATGTGTGTAACCTTTGTATTGCGATATCTAGTGTCGCAGGCAGCGCCTGTTGAGCGCAAGGTTGAGCAACGCGTTGTCGAAAGATCTCGTGAACAGACCGACGCAGAACGCAAAGAAGCTGTAAGAACACGCCATTCAAGATATATGTGTGCATGCCATCTATACCAAACTGGAGATCTGACTGAATGGATATATCTATCTATCTATCTCTCCTGGACAACAAACAAATCATGATGGCAATCGTGGCATTGCTGATAACGCCATTGTTGTTATAAATAGACCATGAAAGCCATGTTTGAGCTTGCTCTTGAGGAATCCAAGAAGGGTGTCCTGCCACAGGATGCTGTTGAAGGCGTTGCTGACGACGAATGGGTATGGCATATTGATCGTATTGTTGGTGGAAACAAGGATGACGATACGACAAACTGACGATGGCTGATTTTGTGATTCATGTATACAGGACTGATTGATTAAATGATTGAAGAAAATGCAGTCTCTGAGTGCAGGATGCACTTGAATGATTGATCGGAACAAATGAATGATACTTCAATCGTGCATCGTTTTAAGCAAGGCACTCCAAAAACAAAAATGATGATAAAGGATGGATAGTTGGATTCCGATGTCAATGTATGGATGCTTTTTTGAGGATAAAAGGAAACGATGGCAGTAAGCTCAGTTGTGCTTTGCTTCAAGATCATTGACAAGCTTGCGCACAATGGCGAATCCCTGACGCAGATCAGCCTGGAGATCATGCGGGTCTTCAATGCCAATGCTCAGACGGCACAGCTTAGGGTCCAGCTTGGGATCAGACACAACTCGCCACTCAATCAGCGACTCGGTTCCGCCGAGTGAAGTGGCGTTGGCAAAGTACTTTAGGTTGCTGCAGATGAGGCGTGCGTGGTGAACAGACTTAAACTGCGTGATACAAAGGGGGAAGCAAGAGAGGTATCTGTGTGAGTGATGATAACCCAGAGAATTCAAGACAAGACAAGATACCAGTGTAAGCAGTGAAGCGAACCTCGATCGAGAGCACGCCTGACCAGCCACGACCCTGGCGTTTGGCAGCCTCGTGACCAGGATGACCCGGCACAGATGCATGCCAAACACGCTTGACGATATCAAGGCATTCTTCGTCAGATTCGCCAGCGATTCGCGAGTTGAGCCAGTTGGCCAGGAAGCTGGCATTGTGCGAATGCTGCATCACGCGCAATGTGAACGAACTGCGTCAGAATCCAACCGCAGTCAAAGATACATCCGCAATACCAATCGAGTCAGTCATATATCATGAGATTGGTTGTGGCATGCAAGTAGTTTTGGCTTTTACCGCATGCTGCGGAGCAGCAACCAAGCCTCCATGTTGCCAATGACGTTGCCCAAGCAACTACGATCCTTGATGAGCTGTGAAGGTCGATGGTTAGCTTGCAAGGACAACAACCCGCTGGTAGCGAGAACAAAATATAGTCAAACAAGTCAAGGACAACCCACTTTATCATAAATGTCATCATCGCGCGTCAGCAGCACGCCAGCAAGCAGATCCGAGTGACCGCCTAGATACTTGGTGGCGCTGTGCATTGTCAGGTCAACACCTATCGACAGAGTATTTCAACGTGTGGATACGATTGCCAAGGTCAGCTTGAGCACGCCAAGTGCAGCATAATCAGTGTGAGTCTTCAAAGTGCAACAGCCAAGCAACTTGCCATGGTCAAGCGTGAACTGGAGAGGTGCTGGTGCCATGGTGGCATCCACAGCAAGGATCACGCCTTTCTTGCGATTGAGATTGTAATACTCAAAGTCCTCGACTTCTCCGCAAGGATTCTGGGGTGACTCGAACCAGACCATGTCGCCTGGCTCAAGAGATCTAAGGATCTTTCCATCAACATCGTCTTCGAGATACGAGATTTTCTGATAGATATATGTGGGTGAGTAAAGCGATGAACATGCTTGCTGTGACCAGCCACCAAGGCAATCAACGGCTTACAATATCAGATCGTCCACGAGTGTACATATGGAATGTCTGGTGCTTGCCGTGGTAGCCAAGACGATTGGTCAGGATATGTTTGGGTTGGAAAACATGGAGAGCAGCAAAGATGGATGCAAGACCAGTGGAGTAAGTCACGGCATGAGCTGCAGCCGAGCCAAGCCAAGCCACGAACGCACACACATAGATATATGGATGGAAGGATGGATGGATGCATATAGATGCATATCAGTCAAAGGTCGAGCAGTTGCTTGCATAATAGAACCCAGGATACCACTCACAGTTCTCGAGCTGACCAAGAACGGTTTCCAGACGAGTGCGGACTTCGGTCGAGTCTCTTGCATAGACATTTGCAGTTTTGCCGCTATTGTCTTCAGATGGAGGCAGCATGCCCTTGGCAACAGCAGCACGGTCATTCCAGCCTGCATCGTAGCCTGCATGTCGCCAGCGAGCAAGTTCATTCATGCAAGAATTCCCAGCCAGTGTGTCATTCGAGTCAGAACAGTCCATCGTGGTCACATGAGATGGCATTGTTCCGGGTGAGTGAGCTGAGATGTTCCGCTGGAGCAACAAGGATTTGGGTAGCAGCGGCTTACGGAAGGTTGTTGAGACATGGAGGGGAGCAGCGACATCGGGTCGATCAGAGTCGTCGGCGTGGATTGCGAGCGTTGAAAGATTGGGGATCCTATCAGAGGTCATGACTGCAGCTTGGCTCTGTTGTTGGTTGCTGCTGTCGTTGTTGTTGTTGTTTGGGTGTGGGGAAACGAATTTGATCGAGGATGAAATTGGGTGACATTTGATTGGCTCGGGATATCTGCTGGTGTTGCTGGTAGTCGGGCCATGTGTCTCGTCATGACAATGATCACCCTCAGCTGCATTGCAAGCAACAGCTTCGCAGCAACTCAGCTATGATCAAGCAAGACAGGGCACAGCTGCAAATAGTTGAATCATTCCAGAGCATTGCTTGTTTCGGCATCTAGCTTGTTTGCGGTGCGAATACATTCATGTTGTCTGTTAGATCTTGCTTTCGCTCCTGCCCTCGTGGTATTTGACGACTATTGGTATTTCGATTTATCAATTCCCATGTTTATTGCAGCTTGCTGTCCAGCCATCTGATCCGCAAGACACGCTCAGTCCCGCTTGCCAGCATTCTTGCGCTTGGTGACCTTGGGCTTCTCCTCCTCTTCTTCCTCTTCTTCCTCTTCTTCTTCTTCTTCCTCCTCCTCTTCCTCCTTTGCTGGCTTGGCTGCAACCTTCTTGCCCTTCTTTGGCTGGGGCTCCTCTTCTTCCTCATCGTCATCCTCATCGACAATCTTCTTTTGCTATGGTTGTTACATGCATCGCAAAGACCAGTCAGCCAGTGAACAGAGTAGATGCAGTCAGGGTCTGCTGCCTCAAAATCATTACCTTGGGCTTTGAGCTGAGTGAAATGAGCAGAATAGGCAGGAAGACGATCACTGCGAGCAGAGCAGCAATGTGAGGCAGCTCCTTGATAGTGGCAACAGGGTCCTTGGTGACATTGTTGAAGAAGGTGAGAGTCTGGTCCTTGAGCACACTAATGATCTCCTGTGCCTTGACAATGGGCGATACAGCAGGCTCCTCCTCCTTTGTAGGCTGTGTTATTCAGTTTCGCAGAAACAGACAAAGCAGGATTGTTAGCTACACTGCTATCGACAACAGTGATGCTGCTGCGCACATGAAATGGCTATTCACATACCTTTGCGGCCTCGACAGCCTCAATCTCCTTCTCGATCTTGGCCTTGATGGCCCAGGTCTCGTCAGAAAGCTTCTTGGCGTCTTCAGCGCTGTGACCAATGTAGATGTTGTCGAACATGATGCCGTCCTGCATAGTCCAGAGCTCGATACCAATGGCACCCATCTTGTTGAAGTTGGATGGAGTCTTATCCACAAAGAAGGCGGGGTTGGGAATGCGGCGAGGTGCCCAGACACCCTTGTATGCAGGGTTGTCGATCAGCGGAGCGCTCCACTTGCCCTTGTACGCCGGGTTGCGCTTAGTGGGACGCTTCCACTCGCCGCATCCAGACACGTTGTCGCACTTGGGGTTGCTGATCAGCGGTGCGGTCCATTCGCCATCCTCCTCGTCATCCCAGTCCGAGGGCTTCTGAACCTCGGGGTCGGGGATCAGCGCTGGCTCATCAGCAAGCCAGTCGGCTGGCTGGGTTGCATCCTCATCGAGGATCTCAAGAGGTGCGTTCTCGTCCCAATCATCAGGCTTGGTCGCGTCGGGATCAGGGATCTTGGCCTCATCGACCCAGTCCGCAGGCTTGATGTCTTCGGGATCATCGATTTCGGCAGGAGGGTTGACGGCAGGCGTGAAGTTCTCGAGCAGCGAGCCGTGCGATACCTGGTCGTTATTGATGAGGATCTCAAAGGACTGGTCTGGGCGAACAATGAGAGTGTACAGGTTGGTGTTCTTGTTGATCAGGGCCGATGGCGGTGATGTGAGGTGCTTCTCCTCAAACTCCTTGGTGACAGGGTTCTGGTGGCGGAAGATGAAATGCACCTTGTTCGTGGGGCCGCACTTGTCGGGACCAAACACTGTATGTGGATGAGAGTCGGAGACGACATTGTCAGATCAGGCTGAGCACAACAGACGGCAGAACACGCTGGAATGTCTGGGAATCGAATCAGAAACAAACTCACTGACTGGTCGTATGGCGCCTTGTCGTCAAACTTCTGGCCAGAGAAGGTCTCGTTCTCGGTTAGCAACTTGATGTAGGCACCGCCGCACTCGAGACCCTTCTGCAGCTTGACTTCGTACTGGACAACAAGAGTCTTGCCAGTGGGATCGATAGGCTCTGGGAACTTGGCAGAGATTGCCTTGTTTGCAAAAGGCAATCCGTCATTGTATTAGCGGTGCGGCCAACAACAACAAGCGTCGAATGCCGCAGCAAGCGAAAGCGCAAGCGCAGCCGTTGGATGAGAGATGGACAGCAGCATTCAGGTGCATGAGTATGTCAGCAAGTGACAGTCCATGATGCATGATGCACGATGCATGATGCATGATCCATTGGCCATCCGCCGGCTGAGGGGATTGCGGCCAGTGAAGCCGGGAAGCAGGAGAGAGCAACAGCAAGGATGATAACAACAACAGGGAGAGAGCATCGATGCATTCAGCTTACATGGTGGGCAGCAGGACTGCGCACAACAAGACCCTTATCGCCGACAATAACAACGGGGTCCGACGAGTCGACGCCCCAGCGACCGCGGTAGCGCAGCAGCTGGTCGTCGGCAACACCATCAACAACCTTCTTGGTCCGCGATGTCACCCAGCGAGAGTCCCAGGTTCCATCGAATTGCTCGAGGAATGGAGCGACAATCGATGTGCTCTGGAGGAATAGCAACAGCAAGCGAGGAGAGGAGAGTGCGAGTGCGATAACGCCGGACAGGGCAGGGCCACAGCCAGAGAGAGAGAGAGCCAGAAAGCAGTAGCACAGACAATGAATGTAAGCGATGTTGAAGCAGAGGAGCAAATGGACTCATGGATGGATGGATGGATGATTGGATAGCAGCGTTCGTGGGAACTGGCTGCTGCGGATGCGGCCAGCAAGCATTGCACTTTCAGGATCAGCAAGCTTCCATGAAACCCGTTGCACTATCCACTCACCACAAACGACGGCTTGGCCACAGCAGGCGTGGCTTGTGCTGCGGGTGATGCTGCTGCGTTCAAGTGGTCATCAGAATGGTCGTGGCCCTCATGGTCGTGGTCGTGGCCCTCATGGGCGAGAGCCAGCGTTGCAAATGCGAGGATGGCGGCAGTAGGGAACTTCATTGTTATGACGCTTTTGGGGAAAGAACGAATTTGACGCAACCAACCAACCAACCAACCAACCAATCACAAGCAATGAATCCACTTGGCAGCACTCGCTCGATTGTGCACGCTTGGTGCCATGACTGGGCCTGGGAGACACGCCAAGCAAACATCAACCTGGGTGAGGGCCATGTCAACTGCATCTGTTTAAATATACCCATCAATCCAATATATCGAGTAATGACCAGTGTCTCCACAACTGTCTCGCTCTCAGTCGAGTCGCTCGCAGCAGATCTCATCAACCATATCTGCAAATGCTTCGAAAAGCATCTGGAGCTTGGGTTGGATCAAGAGAAGGATCAAGAGAAGGATCAAGAGCATTCAAATACCATTTCAGAGTCAGAGATTGCAGCACAGTCAGAGATTGCAGCACAGGCAGAGATTGCTGCAATCGAGCTCTTTGATCGGGTTCTTGTGCCAGAAAAGCTTGTCTCTCAGAAACAAGATGACGCTGCATGGCTGTTTGGCGCGCTGGCGCTGCTTTTTGAACTGTCTCACAGCACTGCAACTCGGCAGCTGCGCATCGATCTTGCTTCAAAACTCGGTAGCGTGGTTACTATTCCCTTTGGCGGTATAGCACACACACGGCGATGCTGCTTTTGAATGCAGACTGACTTGTTTGTGCAGTTCAAGCGCAGTGTGTCGATCTTGCGCAGCTCTGCAAACACAACTTGGCTGGAGATGCAGCAGATCAACAATCAGGCAGATCGGATTTACAGATCACCGTCTTTGACAAGTTTGTTGTTTGTATCGTGTCGCTGTTAGGCAATCCGTTTGAACACCCTATCAGAATGCAGGACATGAGTGACCAACAGCTTCACATCGCATACTATCCTACCCTGATTATCAATGGTCATTCATCATGCCAGCATTCGTATCGATCCTCGATTGATCACTGACCATCTTGTGTTTGGTTCGAAACAGACTGTCGCCAGCCTGATGCATTTCTCAGAACCATTCATGTACTCACAAGTCCAGAAACGCTGTCATTGAGCAGGGAGATGCGCATCGCTATTCGTGACACAGGCATGCAAATGCTGTTTGTTCTATGGCAATCTATTTCACACGATCAGCGCATTGAGCGACGGCAACAGTGCTTGGATGCTATTTCACGGAGCATTACTTTGACTCATGCCGACAGCCTCGAGATGGTTTCTACTGCAACTCTATATCACGTGTTGTTTCTGTTTAGCGTATGTTGTGAAGATGCCGACTCATGATCAACGATATTCATACTCACAAAATCACTTGCTTTGGACGCAGATATGTGATGTTTCTGTAAGCGAAATGGCGCGCAGACCATTCACGCTCTCATGTTTGTTCGACTGGATCAGTATACACTGGCAAAATGCAGCACGAGAAACACTGGTGCACAGAGCGATCACAAGATCCTCTTTTGGAATTGGTTCTGACGATGGCATCCAGATACTCAAATGGCTTTGGAAGACACCGGCGCAGTTTCCCTCGTGGAGCCCACTGGTTGATTCGATTGTAAGTCGCTGCTCGCATCAACTTTCCGGAGCCTTGCTGACGTTGTTTTGTATACGATAAAAAGACGTTCGCGTGGTTGGACGATCTGGTAGCAAGCACGCTTGTAGACTTTAATGATGAATTACAAGCGATACATACACTTGAGTTGCTCAGAAGCCATGTTTCTGTGCGAACTGCTTCACAGGAACCAACATTCACGGCAATACTTGCAGTAAGAACTCGATACTTGACTTTATATCGCGTCTCCTTCCAGATCATTGTGGAAAACTCACATTGCACGACCCATTTAAAGAGTTGGTTTACCAAGTTGCGAAGCAAGAATGACGATGAATCAGAGCCAGAATCTCGGGATGTCTATCGATTTATATATCTGTGCGCAACTTCGCTTCATTATCTCGACAGCCAATGCTATATACACATGCAGCTGCTGAGTGTCACGTGGCATCAATGCATCTCAAGGATACAATCTTCACGCTTTGCAGCAGGTTGGTTAATAGGCATGAATGCACGATTGCAGTACACTGTTTCTTAAGCTGATAACAGTCTCAAACTTGCTATCCAGAGCGTGTGAGCTCGCTCGTCACGGCAATTGAGATCTGTAACAAATCAACGATGTCAGTCACAAACTTCCAACGAAGCGAGCACGATGCAACAGTCGGACTTGCGCAAACCGTCTTGCATGGTATTGAGCAATTCTTTCCATATTTGCAATCAAATGTGCCACCTTGCACCAGTGGCAGTAGCAGTAGCAGTATGGAATGTGTGCTCGCAACTCTAAATGCAGCGATTCTCCAGATTCAGGGTGACGGCAACGTAGGTACGATACTCACCCCCGATGCTGTTTGCATCGTGATTCAACTGCATACATACCCTTGGCCTTTACTCACCGCTGTGAATTTGAGTACAGCATCCAGGCTTGCTGCAACTCCGATGCTAGTCGATGGTCTGATACTCTGCATTCAGACACCGCTGCAACAATGCTCTGGCATCGTTCGTTCAGCGTGGACTGCCTGCAATCTGCTACTCAAGATGCTCGTCCAAAAGTCAAGCTCAACATCAGATGCAGCCGAGGTGCTCAAACAAGCAATTCAACCACAGCTTGCTGCTGCAGGGATCGCGAACCGAAATGCACTGTATGCGATCGAAAGCAACGATTCACTGGCCATCTATGCAACACAGACACTATTCGCAACAGTGTATAAAACATATCTGCGATCAAATGGATCATGGAGCAGCCAGGATAGCAAGGCACCAGCAGCATCGACGCTGTTGATCAAACTGTGGCGTGCACAGATTGATGCCTTGTTACAAGGCCCAGACCAAATGCATAGCGGTGCGATAGTATCTGCGATGAGTGCAGTCCTACGACACTTTGGCCACGACCATGTGATGACACAGTATCTGCTCGACGAAAGATGGCTTGGCATCCTGCTCGAGTTTCTTCTCCATTGGGAATACGATGTGAGTGATTCTACGGCACTGCATGTGATGGTTGATCTTGTCAGTGCTGTTCTGCTGTGTGGGACTGCTCCAAGACCCTGGATGTTCAGCTGGGTCGAAACAACCAAGATTATAAGGAGACTCGAAACGGTAATCTGTCAACGATCCGAGAATAATGATGTCGCGAATAAGCTCGAATACATCGTAGCTGCACTCAGGCAGCGGTTTGAGAGCAATCATTCGAGTCAAGACATGGTCATTAGCCAGGACAGATACGTGAGTCAGAGTCCCAGCCAAGACCAAAGTCGAATTGAGATGAAGCGCGATTCAGCAGGAAACCTGGTGGCTGTAGCTTTTACACCAACAGAGTTTCGATGATAGTTTGCAAGTTTAAAAATGAACGCGACAGAGATCAGCTAAGCGAGATCTAATCGCTAGCAACTGTCTGCGAAACCCAACCATCTGAGATTGTTCGTTTTGCTTCTGGTTGTGTTGTGGTTGCTGCTGGTTGAAGCAACACACAATGGCAATCGACATGGATATGGCAGAGCGATGGCAGCATATTTGTGACACAGAATAAAGGACAGGAAGCAGAAAGCCGGATGCACAGATCCAGCAGCAGCAGATAGCAGATGGTGATCGCAGCAAGTGTGTGTGCGAGAGCGGTTCTTGAGCTTTTTGGCAACGATTTCCAAGGTTGACTGAACAGCGATTGTTGCCGCCTTGGCAATCATGGCAGACGCAGCATCACAAGCACAGTCACAAGCACAGATGCAGATGCAGATGCAGATGCAGGCGCAACTTGTAGCAGCAGTGGCAGTGCCACTTCCAGACGCCAGTGCGGATGGTGATGGTCTGCTGCTTGATAGCGGAGCCTCAGTAGCAACAGTGCCGGCGGTTCAAGCAGTTCAAGCAGCACAAGCAACGTCTGTGCTGCATCGCATGTCGACGCTGTTCCAACCCACAGCAGCCAGAGCATCCGCAGCATCCGCATCGGCATCGGCATCAGGATCGACAGCAGCAGCATCAGCAACAGGAGCAGCAACAGGAGCAGGAGGTGCTCGACCTCGCAGCAGGATGTCGCTGCCAGTGTTTGTGGGCGAGAGCAGCAACAACCATCACAGCAATAGCAACAGCAACAACTATGGCAACATGGGAATGGGAATGGGAATGGGAATGGGAATGGGGCACGCTCGGCGTGACAGCGGCGGCCGCTCGTCGTTCATGGTGCCGCAGTCGCCGCAGTCACCGTCAGTCATGCTTCCTCAGTCTCAGTCTCAGTCTCAGTCTCAGCCTCAACAACAGTCTCAGTCTCAGCCCCAACCCGCCACACTGGTGCCCATTGGCATCGTGGGTCCGTTCTCTGTCACGGCGCCTCCGTCACACAAGGACAAGGACAAGGACCATCAGCAACAGCATCAACAGCATCAACAGCATCATCAGCAGCATCAGCACCATGAGCAAGAGTCGCAGCCACAGTCGCAGTCGCAGCGTCCGATCCCCACAAAGATCCGCACTTCATCGTCAATGCCTCAGCTGACTGTCACTGACCCAACTCCGTCGCTTTCGAAACTGCCTGAGCCGCCTCTGCAACACCAACTCCCTGACCAACCGGATGTGTCTCCTTCTGTGGCACAGCCTCCCGCTCACCAGAGCCACCAGTACCAGCATCAGTACCAGCACCAGCACCAGCAACAAACCACTGCAGTGCCCGACTTGCTTGGCTTCACACACTCAAACTCGTCGCAGTCATCGCTGGACTTCCAGCTGCAGGATCAGCTTGGTCTCGATGACTTGCTGTCGTTCTTTCCGACCGATGCCGCCAAATACGAGCCAATCCCCGCTCTCTCGGGAAGCTTCTCGCTGCGCGGGCCCCTGATGACCCCCGAGTCCGTGTTCCAGATGATGCCGCATCTGATCGATGCCATCGCTGGCAGTCTGCCACCGGTAAGAACGGCGCAGCACATGATACCATCCCATCCATGCCATACAATCCAATCCCATGCCATGCCATGCTCAAGGTCATGCTCAAAGCTTACTCTTAATTGCTCTGTTTCAGGATGCTTGGGAATGGACTTCGACGGAATATGACCCTGCAATCTACTCAAAGGAGGGTCCTGGTCTTTCTCTGGCTGATGAAATGCGGCCGGCTGTGACTCTCGAGAGCGTCCTAACCAAAGACAAGCGCGGTACGTTGCACAGCATTCTGTATCGCTCTGTCCATATACATTCTCGAGACTCTCCCAGTATATTGTATAGCCAGCTTTCTCATCTGCTGCTTGTGGATGTGAACAGGCCATGTTGTGCTTAATCTGTGGGAGACTGAGCACAACTACACCAATCAGCTCGGAGTTATTCAAAAGGTATCTTTCGGTCTCTGTCTGTCTGTCTGTCTGGATCTTCGCTGCCAACCTTGTTTCTGTTTTCCAATTGATCAGTCCTAAACTGCCTTTGTCGTTCGTTTCTCACAGGTTTTCCGCCAAGGGCTACTGGACAGAGGCATCATAACTGCGCAAGCTGCCAACTTTATATTCGCTGGCACAGAGGAACTGTTCAACTTTCACCTGCGATTCTTTGAGCGTCTTTGTAGCATTGTCAGCATTGACACCTGGTCGACGACTGAGTCATGCATCGGATCGCTGTTTGTCGAGATGAAGAGCGAATTCATTCGATTGTATACTCGGTTTATAGACAATTATGCTGCATCTCAAAAATCCATGAAACGCGAGGAAAAGAACAATGAGGAGTATCAACTCTTTATGAAGGAAATGCTCAAGCTTCGCGAAACCAATCGGCAGTCGCTTAAAGATCTTCTCATTCTGCCTGTGCAGCGAACCACTCGATACCACATCTTGCTCAAGGGTAATTGCTATCTGTTTATTTACTATCACTGCATTACGAGTCCCATTGCAAGCTACTGTGGCTGACGGCGCTGATACTTGCCAAATAGATCTCCTCAAATCAACTCCAGAAGGCCACGTTGATCGTGCTGATCTGGAACAAGCCTGGGAAGCCATGAACACACTTGCTGCCATGGTCAATGAGAAGAAGCGCAAGGAAGAGGAGGCAACGGGTCTATTTGATGCATACGAAGCAACAAAGCACTGTCCACCGATCTTGATCACCCATCGACGTCGATTGATTATGCGTGTCGATGCTGTTGAAAAATCCAGCAAGCGAGATGTGCATCTAGTACTCTGCAACGATCTGCTGATGCTTGTTGTTCCAACACGAAGCCTTGTCAAGGCATTCACACGATCGGGTGCCGAGCAACCCTTTCGATTTGTCCGATGGCTTGACCTGCTTGATCTCGAAGTCTCGGAACTATCTTCAGACGACCATTCCATTCGCATCACATACGATCCTTCACGGTGTCCGCCGTCTCGCACATCGATCAGCACACCCACATCGGAAATCTCTCAATCAGCTCCAAAAGAACTCTTGGCAAACACTTTTGTCTTTATGTTTACCGGTCAGGATGCTACCAAGATACGGCTCAACTTTCGGCTTGCTATCATGGCTGAACTTCGCGCTTGTCGCTCTGCTGCTGAGGATCCGCGGTGACGGCTGTGAATGGAGGGCAAGCAGGGACTTGGCTTCCTGCTGCCGTATTTTTTGTTTACCATGTGCATTTCATTCTCTTCCTCTCTCTCTTCCTCTC
>JH392934.1:3608-15562 GCA_000235945.1 Homolaphlyctis polyrhiza JEL 142
CTGTTGCTGCTGTTGCTGCTGTTGCTGCTGTTGTTGCTGCTGCTGTTGCTGCTGCTGCTGCTGTTGCTGCTGCTGCTGTTGCTGCTGTTGCTGCTGTATTTGAGTTGCTGGCAGATCAAAGGAAGAAGAAGATCCAGACTGTCCCTGCGACAACGCGATGGGTGCAACAAACGGAACTGGTGCACCAGGAGCAGCAGGCCCGATTGAAGACATGCGCTGTAATTGCTGCTGCTGATCAAACGGTGGTCGTGGTGGCACCGGGAATGCAACAAACGAGGCTCTTGGGTCGCGAGGATCGAACTGTATGGGATGCTGGAGTTGTGGTGGCTGTGGAGGTGGCATTGGATAGTAGTAAACTGGTGGTCCAGGCGGTCCAGGCGGTCCAGGCGGTCCCGGTGGTCCAGGCGGTCTCGGAGCTGGGATAAAGAACTGCTGTGGAGCACCGGGTGGACCAGGCGGGCCAGGCGGGCCAGGCGGCATTGCCATCAGGATCTGCTGTGGCATTGGCTGTGACTGAGACTGTGGCTGTGGCTGGAACGAGAGTCTTGGGTCTCGCTGATCAGGGCCAGGACCAGGAACAAACGGAGCCGGACGAGCAATCACAAACTGAGATCCAGGCGGCGGAGGGGCAGATCCAGCGAGATGCATGAGGGGCTGACCATTGGGACCCACCGGAACAGGGAAGGGAGAGCCAGGCTGCCACAGATGGAGAGGCTGCTGGGATGGATGCATTGGATGCATGGGCTGCATGGGCTGCATGCCAGGCGGTAGATGGGCGTAAGCCAGTGGTTGCTGCTGCTGCTGCTGCTGAGTTGGAGGGAAGGGACCCGCAATGAAAGATGCAGTGCGCTGTGGCGCTGCTGGGCCTGTGGCTGGTCTCACTGATCTGGCTGCCATTGCTGCTGCTGGAGGCTGCTGTTGTTGCTGTTGCTGCTGCTGTTGCTGCTGATAGGCGACGGGAGCTGGAGCTGGATAAGGAGCTGGAGCCGACGCAGACGATGTTGACTGTGAAGGCGGAGCAGCCGGCTTTTGGGATGATTGGCTTGCGGCGTGGCTTGCGGCGGGGTTGTCGAGCTGCGTGGGAACCGACTGCGGATACTGCAGTGGATACTGCGGCTGATACTGCTGCTGCTGATGTGCCTGATCAGGCGGCGGAGTCGGAAGTGCTGCCGTACTAGTCCCAGTGCCAGTACCCGTAACTGTTGCCGTTGCCGTTGATGTAACCGTTGCTGTAACCGTTGTGCTTGTACTTGTCGTTGCCGTTGTTGCGGCTTGAACAGGGAAAGCTGATTTTGCTGAGCTGGACACGGCAACTTCCTCTCCTTTTCCGGCTGTCATCAGCGACGATGGCAGATCAGATACCAGAGTCTGCTCTGATGCAGGTTGCTGTAAGGATGCAGGCTCCGGCACAAGTGTCGCGGGGAGCGGCGGCAGCGTCATGACATGCGGTGCGCTTGGCGTGGGCCGCTCCTTCTGTAGATAGGCTGGCGCTGCAAGCGATGCAAGCGGCGTGTTGTCCGACTGTGATTCGAGCGATGCGCTGCGCTGCAGCTCGGCAGCAACGGCAATATCAGGCAGAGACTTTTCCAGATGCTGGCCCATACTGTACCCCACACCATCGTCGGCATGGTTCCCAGCATTGTTTCCAAGATGATCCTGTGATGGCAGCGGAGACGGCGTCGAGAAGTCTCGGTAAGATAGCGCCGGACCAGCGTCTTCGACCTTTGTGGCTTGCTGAGAATGCTCGACGTGCTCAAAGTGCAGATGCGGCATCGCACCAACAGATGCAGGCGCACTTGCAATGGCGGGTGAATGCGATGACATCAATGGTGCGGGCTGTGCTGGTTTGAGAAAGTCTGAAGCATGCGACTGGAAACTGAAGCGGCGCGAGAGTGTGGCCTGCGATGGTGCCAGCGGCGACAGCGTGTCAGTAGGCAGAGACGGTGTTGACGACACCACGGACAGTTGATGAGAGAGCGGGTGTGGCTTGGGCTGCTCGTACTGCTGGGACTGCTGGGACTGCTGGGACTGCTGGGACTGCTGGGACTGCTGGTATGTTGATGATGATGATGGATCGTTGTGCTGGAGCGAATGTGCACCAGAATCCAGTGGTGTCAGCTGGAAAGCAAGCGCAGGAGTCTCTGCTGCAGGCGCAGACTCGGATATGGACAGCGGCAGCCTGTCATCCTTGTAGCTGTCAGTGTCAGTGTCCGCTGGATGCAGCGACTGCAGCTTCGCCGTGACTCGCAGAAGCTCGGTCGAGAGTCGCCGCAGTCGCTGCTCGTCGCTGCTCTCGCCGGGATCCGTGCTCGTGATTGCTTCTGGTGGCGCCAATCTGTTGGGTTCTCGAACCGCTTGCAATGACGGCGACACAGGCACCGACACCGACACCGACGGCATAGACAGCGGCGTCTCCTGCATGCCACCTGCGACCTGCGGTTCTGATGATTGAGACGCCTGTGCTGCTGCTGCTGCCACGGCTTCAGCGATGGCAGTCTCGAGTTTTGGCTGCTGTGGCAGCAACGCACCTGCATTGCCGTCCAAGACCGTTGAGCTTTGAGCTCTGCCAACGCCTTGGTCAAATGCCACGGCTGATAGTCCCGAATGCCCGATCACAGGCAATGCAGATGACTCAGGCAATGCAGACGGTGCCGGTGCTGGTGCTGGTGCTGGTGCTGGTGCTGGAGATAGCGACTGTGACTGCGACTGCGACTGTGACTGCGATGGCGATGGCGACCTCATTGGCGGTGACTGCAGCAAACGCTGTGCCGTCGACTGGCGGGAAACCGGTCGAATGTTCATTTGGCAAGCAAGACAAGTCGAGGCTTTCCACCCTTGATTGAACAACCGCAGCTTTGTTTCGGGTCCTAAATACAGGGTCTGACACACAGATACAAGATACTTACTATCCGCGACTGTGCTGAGCAGTGAGACAGAGCCAAGGCGAGAGCGACACTGTTGTGTGTGTGTGATGAAGAATGGATTGCGAGTTATTGTCGAAGCCACAGAGCATAATGTGAGCCAGATCCCTGTCTGATTGAATGCATGAATGACAGGACTCGCTTGCATGAACACACTCGATGATTTGCGACCTGGATGAGTGATGTGGCATGGATGGATGATAATGCCAAGCGAACAATGTATTGGCAATGCCGCATGTGTCTCCATTTGTGATACATCGACTTTGATGCTCTTGGTTTCATTTACTCATATTCCTCATCTCCTGGATCTTCATCAACAGGCTCCTTGGGTTCAAGATCCTCGCCATACTGCACAGCATGATCAATGTGCTCAAGAACAAGTGCAACAGAATCCTCGTCGTTGATATTGAGTGGAACCATATTTACCATTGAATACTCATCAATCTGTTCGAAACCAGTCAGTATCAGCAATCGCACAAAGCGGTGTTAGAAATGGGCAATATGGCCGAGACAGAGTCAAAGGAGATGATCCATTGATTGATCAGGACATAAAACCAAGACAGTACTGACCAGTCTGACAAGTGCTTGGTTCAGATCATGGAACTTTGTGCTTGTTTCCTTGTTCGCGCTTTCCAGCAGCAGCGACGAGTCAACGTCCAAGAACCTGCACCAGTCCAAGAGCACACATGCATACCAGCGATGAGCACCTGTTGACTTGGGTTACTTGTATAGCAATCAAATGAGTGAATCATGGCATGCAACTCACCGATCAAGATCAGCAGGTTTGATAGATTTGTCGACAATATCCATCTTAGTCATGACATTGATATGAGGAACTTCAAGCTGCAGCATCGCCGACATGGCGCTCATGACACCAGCAAAAAACTTTGGTGTATCCTGAATAAACTGACTGTCAAGCAAATAAACGCCGCAGACGCGATATCCAAGTCGATGAAGCATATCGACAAGCTGTCGCATGATATTAAAATGTGTGTACAGTTCGATTTGTCCGGGACAGTCGATAATCAAATAATCGTCCTCGTATTCTTGCAGCTCGTCCTCCATCCAATCAAGATTCTCGATGAGAAACCTTTGGGAATATCGTTGTTGCAGATTGAATCAGTCAGCAATGTCGCTATTCGGTGGCTGCTGCCGGCTCCAACAATCGGAATAGCCACCAAGCACAAGAATACAACTCATGATTCAAAAAGCTTACTCCATGCAGTATATCAAGCCGCCATTGGGACCAAACTTGAGATCCTCCATTACATCGTCCAGTGTGATGAGATCTCGTATGTCTGGACAAGCCATGATCGATCGTCAGCAAGCAGGAGCAATCAGAAAAAACGGAGAAAGAGCTGCGAGTTGGCAATTCAGAGCGTCTCGAGCTGGTAAAGCCACCAACATCCACAAAACAAGTATCCTGCATCCTGAGTAGCACACATAGCGGCGCAAAGGGATGGAGCGACAGAGAGACACTGAGAAGAGTGACAAGCGACAATGTACCAATGGTTGGCTTATATTCGAAATGCTCGGCAGCAGGGTCCAAGTTGACAAGGTGGAAGTTGCGCTTGATGGCCAGCGAGTGGGTCAACATGGTCTTGCAGTAGGTGGATTTGCCAGCACCTGCAGGACCCATCACAAGTTGGCACACTTTGCCCATTGCTTTGAATGGATGGATGGATCGATGGATCGATGGATTGTGTGTGTGTGAGAGTGAGAGTGAAAGCGAGAAACAGCAAAAATCCTTCCTTGTGCCCGAAAACAGAACAGAACACCGAGTTGAACACCAGAACAAAGCGACAGTCCAGAGCACGATGCCGTCAGCAATGGACAGTCTGGTGCTCGACAGCATCGCTAAATGCGTATCTGGAAACCCAGATTCGCTTGCTCTCAAGACCGCTGAAGATTCCCTCAAACGACTCGCTGCTGAGCCTGGTGTGCCATGCCATGCCACTCGCCCACTCTCTGCATCGAACTCTGCTGTATGCAACAGTCGCTCATCTGTCTCTGTCTCTCTGTCTCTCTGTCTCTGTCTCTCTGTCTCTGTCTCCCTGTCTCTCTGTCTCTCTCTCTCTGGTATCGAACAGAATACCCACGTGCGCTGCTGCATATTGCGCTTGCAGCCCATCTTCCCCACTCTCAGCGCCAGCTCGCTGCGCTGTCTCTCAAAGCATTTATCGACACTCACTGGTCGTCCAAGTCGGACAGATTCGAGGGTCCAGAACCCGACGAGACGGTGCGCTATACTGGCGATCTACAACCCTGCTCTCTTTCCACTTATCTATTGACTGACGCTTGCGTTGGCCCCTCGATCATGCCCTGCTGCAGATGAAGTTGTGGATCAAGACCAACATCATCCAGTCTCTGGCTGAGCCTGTGACATCGATTCGTGTTGCTCTGGTCTGTGCATTCCTATGCTGCATCTTGTTCCTTCCCTCAGTCATGCTCCGACGTGCTGCTCTGACATGTTGCACTCCAGGCATATGTCATATCAAAAATAGCTCATATAGACTGGCCAGATACATGGCCACAGCTGTTCCAGCAGCTCATGGACAATCTCAAAAGCGGCCATCCTGATCGCGTCCACGGAGCCATGCGTGTTCTGGCAGAGTTTGTCCGTGACGACATCACTGACCAGCAGTTTCCTGCAGTCGCGCCTATTCTGCTTCCCGAGTTGTATGCGATCTTTTCAAATTCCGCTGCATTCAAGCCCCGCATCAGAGCAAAAGCTGTCATTATTCTGCGTGACTTTATCGATATGATCTTCATGGTCAAGCAAGAACATCCAGAAGTTATTACAAACTACCTGGATCCGCTTCTGCTTGTGTGGATCGATGGTTTCAAAGCTGTCCTGTCCGAAGAGTACTCTGCTGAAAACGCACCAGTCAAGAGTGAAGTCATAAGCGTAAGTCATATGCCGCAGAAGCCCCCTTGCTTGCAAATCTGCCATCTACTTTGTGGGAAGCAAGCCATTGCATCATGCATCTTGGCTTACAACTGTGCAATGTATTCTCCAGACAATCGTCAAAGTCACAAGAGGCTTTCCTAAGCAGGCCGGACCCCACATCTTACCCCTCATGAACCTTGTTTGGTCAGATCTGCTACGCTTCTCAGACCAGTATGAGCGCGAATACATTTTGCCGCACACAAATGATTTCCACGGCCATAGTAATGACGAGATTGACTCGGATGGCGAGACACTGGGGCTGCAGGCCATTCTGCTGTCGCTCGTTGAGTTTGCACAGCTGGCGATCCGCAAAAAGTCGATACAGTCTGTGTTCTTAGCCCCACCGACATCGCCAGGGCAGCAGCCATTACTTTGGCAGTTTGTGCATTTGTGCCTGCGATACCTGCGCGTCACGACTGAGATGGTCAGTCTTTGTGATACATGCATACTATAACATGCATTGGCTGCACTGACACTAGAGACTTGTGTTTTTAACATCATGCAACCTCAAACATGTAAAAACACATACACACATTCAAGGAAATCGCATGGGAATCTGACATGAACCAATTTATCCAAGACGAAGAGGAAGACACACTCTCGTTCAATATGCGAGTGGCTATCAAAGAGATTCTGATTGTGTGTATCATGGGCTTGATTGATGCTACTGCTAATACATATATACATGGACAACCTCTGACGATTTCTTCTCAGGTCCTTATCGACTCTTATGGCATCGAAGCACTGCGGGCCTTGTGTGCATGTGCAACAGATCTGTTCCAGCAAAGCCAGACCCAGAAGAGCGCCAATGTTAGATCGTGGTGGAAAGGAACGGAAGCCGCTCTCTTGGCCATTGGTCGCGTGGAAGCTGAGTTGATTGATGCGATTAACGGAGGCGCAGTTCAGTTTGATATTTCCAGTCTCTTCAATACAATCGTGCTTGATTCATTCAAGTCATTTGGTAAGTCGAGCATAGGTTGTTGCTACCTGCCGAATATACAGCCTATGCGCCGCAACTCACTGACGGAATTCAATACTTGATTCGGATAAAAGAGTATCCTTTGCTTCAGGGTCGCGCTTTGTGGTTCGCAAGCCAGTTTGCCGAGATACTGCCAAAGGATCTAACAACTCAGTACATTCAAGGTGCTGCAGCTGCCATTCGACGAACCAGTGTCAATGCTGCTGTTCGTATCTGTGCGCTTAAAGCGATACGACAGTAAGTGTCAGACATCCAACTCTGCAGCATTTGATTTTGTTCGTGTGATTTAACCCAGCTTTTCAATCGATCTTGCCCAGGTTTTGCGACATTGTTCCCAAAACAGAGCTAGTCAGTGTTCAAGCTGATGTCATTGAGGGAATACTCAGCCTCGCACCATCAGCAACGGCCGATACCCTTTCGCTTTTGTTGGAAGCTCTGATTTTCGTTGTCAAGGTTTGCTTTTGCGGTATCAGATGATGGAATCGATAAACACTTGTGACCGACTCGCGTTGACCTGGCTACAACTCTTGTTTTTAGATTGATCAAGCTGTTACCGACCGCTATGAGCCTGCGATCTCATCGCTGATTGTGAGTGTTTGGCCGCTGATTGCAGATGGTAAGATGCAGCTTTTCACGCTGCCACTGCTTTCTGCTTCTTCAAATAACTATGTATCTGATATTCCATGATGGCAAGATCCTTCAATGATCAATACAATCGAGGACTTGATTGCATCTATGGCCACAAGCCTAAACCCTGCATTCCAGGAACGCATGTTTCCAAACTTTGTCGCGTCGCTCGATCCGATGGCACTCGAGCAATCACCTGAGCTTGTTGCTGTAAGAAGCTGGTCTCAACCTGCCCTCTATTTAAAAGCGACCGAGTCTAACGCAAACTTGCAATACTCTGGACCAAAGACTTCGATGACGCTCATGGCGACCATGATTCGCAAGGCGCCAGAACCAATCTCGCCACTGTATGTGCAGCAACTGTTTCCAAAGGTTATTCAGATTGTTATGACGGCAAAGCAGAGCGCCATCATGCAGGTATATAAACTTGGGCTATAAAACACACAGAGAAGACCCATTGGACTAGTCAAGCAAGTGTCTGACACATCATGCTGCATGCAACATGTCTAATAGAATGGTCAGGAAGTCATCGAGATGCTTGTCCGACGCGACTTTACCAGCATTCTTAACTGGACAGATGGACAAACGACCGGTCTCTCACACATCATGCAGTTCATCTCCAAGCTACTCACGCCCAGCGTTTCAGAATCCTCTGCGAGCTTTATCGGAAGCCTAATCACACGACTGATTCGAAAGAACCCACCAGAACTTATACCCATGATTCCTTCCCTGCTTCTGAGCATCATCCAGCGACTCGAGAGCGCCAGAATGCCAACTTTTGTCCAGACTCTGGTGCTGGTGTTTGCGCATCTTATTCAGAAACAGGCAGATGCTTGCGTTGAGTTTCTGTGCAAAACTGGTGTTAAGGATCGGCCTGCCATGAATGTTCTTTTGAATGCTTGGTGTGACAATTTCCAGGATTTTCATGGAGCTTATGCTGGTAAAGTCAGGTTAGTTTTGTTTTTGAACGCCAGATAACAATCTCGAATATAGTGATATCATTTGTGAGTAAGGGGTGATGACACTTATGTGGCTGTGCTCGCTGTCTGTCTGTTTTCCGTGTACATTGGGATGGGATGGGCTTGCGGCATGCAAATGACTAGCTGTACTGCAATGGCGAAACTGTTTGCGTTCCCAGATGCAAACTTGGATGGCGTGCTTGTTCGTGGCGATTTGATTGTGTCGAACGATTCCGACAGTAAGTATTACTGATATCTACACAGATCTGCCTTGTTCTGAGCTGTCGTGGTTGAGATGTCGCATCTGCATGCGTGGATATGCCTACTGACTCGTTGGCTATTTTGATCTCTCAATCATCATCTTGATAGAGATTGTGACGAGATCCATGTCAAGAAACAGTAAGTCTGCTCTATACGGACTGCTTGGTCGATCAGATATCTTGCACACAGGATATACAGCTAAGTAGACTGTATTGATGATGGCAGATCCCGATCAGTACACCTGGGTGCCATTCCGCGTCAAGGCTCTTCAGTTGCTTCTCGCCGAGCACAAACATCAAACGCTGCTCAAGAATCGCAAGCCCAAATCCAAAATGCGAGACGATTACATTTTGGAAAATGACATTGATGAAGATGAGAGTGGCGACCTTGCTGAAGACGACGGAGATGGCGAATGGGAAGATGAGCAGGACGACGACGACGATGACGATCAAGACAATGATGAACTCGGCGCTCCATTTGACTTTTCGCAGCTTCAAGGTCTAGTCACGGAAATACCAAGACTCGCTATCGATTCTAGTGCAACTGATATGTGCTGAAGCTGACTTGTTTTGAATCATGCAAGTAATAGACTACATGGTTACAACCGACGACGATACAACTGATGAGGACGATGCCGACATCCAGGCAGATCCCGTGTTCCATCTTGATCTGAAGGAGTTTATTGAGGATTTCGTGCAGACTATTGCAAAATCGAATCTAACGGCACTGCAACAGCTCTCTGGATTCCTCAAACATGATGAGCAGATGCGTCTGCAGAGTATTCTGCAATCGTCTGCTTCTGCTTGATTGGCAGTGAATCTGGGTTCTTGGAGCTTATTCTACAACAACGGCAACAACGGCAACAACGGCAACGTCAGAGACACGAGATACGCTGCTGTTTGGAACACAAAATGAGATTGACAAAATGAAATATGTCCAAAATGCCCAGCAGAGCAATAGCAGTAGTATTATTAGTAGTATTTCTGTAAACCAGACGAGTATGTGGTGTATATGTGTCTGGTTTCTCTGTGCACAATTCACAACTTGTTGTCGACAACAATGTGAGGTTTTGAATGAGCTGCAACCTGTGCAGCAGCCTTGATAGCAGCTTCCTGCAAATCAAAGCGTTTGGCAGTGTCAGGCGCCATAGATTCGAGTTCCTCGAGTGTTGCTGGTGGCGGCGGATGCGAGGATATTGGGTCGGAAGAAGGAGATGGAATGATATCCAAGTGTGTAGTGGCAACGAGTTCTCTCAGACGAAGCAGATTGTCGAGAATAGACTGTGCTGCTGCCATGTGCGGTAGTTTGCTGGCGGCATCTTTATCTGTATCGATATCTGCATGTGTATCGATATCAGCTTGAGCTTGAGCTTGAGCTTGAGCTTGAGCATCGGAATCGAATGTGTGTTGTCTGTCGATGGGCAGATGTCAGCCACAATGTGTTGGTGGCTGCAAAGTATGAGGCTGCGCACTCACATGCGGTCAAAGAGTGCGATGCCCGATGCTTGGATGGACTGCAGCTGCGAGATGGCAAGCTGCGTCGTGGCACTTGGGGATGCGGTGTCTGTGTCTGTGGCTGTGGCTGTGGGTGCTGGTGTTGTTGTGTGCTGCAGCATGGTTGAGTCAGCGAGTTGATGATCTTGCCGCAAAACACAGAAACAGAAGCACGAGAATCCGCCATGCCATCGTCGCCTCCCACACAGGCGCCAGTCAGTTGAGTCTTGCTGGACACTCGACCCGCATGGATACACGCTGTTCTGTGGCTGATGTCTGCATGGATTCATGGCTTCACTGCAGCCATTTCGCTGCAACTCGTAAGTCCAAATGTCTCCCACTCATAGTCAATCTCGCCCAAAACTGCCGCCATCGTCGTGGGAGACACTGTTCTGGACACTGACATCTGAGTGCCGCTGTTAACTGGCCAGAGCGTCGACACTTACTATGCAAAGGAAGTGCTCAAAGGTGCAGTCGACGAACCACGCAGCGGAGAGTCATTGACACAACTCAAACGCTGATACTACGACCAACAGCAATACTGCACTCGATTCTGTTCCATCGGAAGCTTCTCAACACTCGGCCTGTCGAAGTCGAGATGAAGGAACTTCTGCTGACATATGTAAGCATCCTGCAGTCACCCGCATCAACGATTTCCTTGCTGGCCATCTACCAATGCTTACTCTCATCAACTCGGATCTCGTGCACTCAACGCACATAGGTCAAGCTGGACGATGCTGAGGCGAGAACCAACATGATTGTTCTTAAACATATGCGACTGCAGTGCCATGGATGCATTGACTGCCATCTGACATGCGATAGCTGCCATTGATTGACGTGCGTGCTATCGGACATTGGATTAGGCCGATAGGATTGTTGATGAACGCGTGCAAGAGTTCTTTGCATCAGCAGACTTGATCTCGCAAGCAAGTCCGCGGGCAGAGACACTCAAGGTCACTGACTCTGTTGGATGGTGCAATCGATCATTACATCTTGTCGATACTCACAAACCCAATCCCGTGTCTCTGTATCTGTGTGTCTCGCACTACAGCTCGCAGTCATGTTTTTCAATCCGCACCAGTCTAAAAAGAAGTCGTGGTTCACAGTTACAGACGAAGACGTTTGTTGGGAAGTCTGGGATATCTCTATCCAGATCACACAAGCGAGAACAGAGCAGCTACAAATGCAAGCACGCTCTCAGCTGTCAAAATCGCTTGGCCATACTCTAATGAGCATTGCTAGAGAATCCAACGAGAAGAAGGATCATATTCCTCCAATGATCAATAGCGAGCCGTTTCCTTTCCATATCTTGCTGTCGTCCCAGCAGAATTCGTTTTGGAGCGCAATGCTAAACCGTATTATCCCTGGCAAATAAAAAGTAACCAATAGTAGATAGCGATCATGATACAACAGTGACAGTATGAGTATAAAAGGAGATTGGCTCTGGTTTTCGGGCTTTGATTTAGAGATGAGTGCAAGATTTAATGGCCAAGAAACAGACATCGAAGCCTGGCGGACCAAACGCTGTCGAAAGCACATCGACAAGACGCAAGCAGCATCAGTCGGCGATCCCATCCTTGCCGTTTCCAATTGCACCATTCCCTCAACTGAGCGAGCTGCAGCGACAGCACCAGCCATCCTCTGCATCCAAGCACACATCGCATATTCTGCTTCTGATCAAACTGCTCGTCAGACCATTGCGGTCATTGGCTTGCACTGTCGGCCGGCTATTGAGACTGCTTCTCAACTCGTCGGGTATTGGAC
>JH392934.1:34460-46944 GCA_000235945.1 Homolaphlyctis polyrhiza JEL 142
TCTATAAAGCAAACAGGAACTTATAATACATTCGACCATTATCCGGCAGCATTCTTCTCTGTTGGATCTAATGCACTGCAGCACATATGCACTGATATTGCGCCTGCGAACAGCTGCATGCATTTGCGACAATACTGTCAACAACACACATCGGCTTTGATCATCAAACTGGGTTTGTCATACATACATTCATCAGCGATGATGTATTGTGCACTAGTTCATTGCCTCTATGCTTCTGCAACAGTATCCAACACGCGAGACACACAAAACTCTAGATCTGCCAGCATCGCATACACACACAGTGGCATCAGACTGCCGAATCAGTCAACGAGTGCAAACAATACATCGCAAATATGCCGCGAGCATCTGGCATTGGCTTGAATTGTAGATGTCGGATGGCTCACGATATCATTGGACCACAGAGCATGAGATATAGGGTGTCAGAACACACAGCAACCATGCAGTGTGGCATCGTAGCATCAATGCGACGGACAGCAGCTATGGTCAATTGTGACTGCCATTCATCTCTATGCCTCGCAGATGGCCAAAGCAGAGATGGTGATGTTGTTTCGGCATTCTCCTGAATAACCATTGAATCTCAGCCACGCCTCTCGGTTTGCTCGAGATCGTCACACCCAACGTTGCAACCATGGCAAGTCGCTTCCTTTCCCACAGTCGGAGCACTGGCCATAGTCGTCCTCTATGACGTTACATGCGCAGACTGCAACCATAACACACAGCACCATGGGCCCATCAGCTGACCTTGCGTCCCTGCTGTCGCTCGACTCCGCTTTTCCATGTTCCAACAGCTTCTGTTTCTGTTTGCGCTGATTCTGTCGGCTGTTCTCCTGTTTGCCATGGTGTTCTTCGTAAGTCGCCCCATCGCCCATCGCCCATCGCCCACGCCTGCACTTGTGGCGCTTCGAAACCGTGCCGTACCATGCGCATGCTTTGCCATGCCAAGTGGCAGCTTGCCTCTCCTGATATGGCTGTTGCCGTTGATACTTGGACTCACTAACATTCTTGCGCTCAACCCGTCCCAACAATCAACACCATTCCAGATCATCATGTTCTCCGATCTCGAGAGCGACTACATCAATCCCATTGACTTGTGCAACAAACTGAACCAGGTTAGCGGCTCTATTGCTCTGAGATCCACGCAGATCAACACACGCTCTGTTTCCCAAGCCATATACTGACTCTCGACACTGTCAATCCTATCAAGTTTGTGATTCCAGAGCATTTTGCACAAGGATTCCTTTGCTTGCTGTTTCTCATCACAGGAAACTGGACAGCACTCATCATCAACTTGCCGCTGCTTGCATGGCACTCTTACAAGTATGTATTCGCCAATCCAACTCTCTTGTGTGCGTATATAACCCAATATGTCATTTCTTTGAAAACTAACCGAATCACAATCATGGCTGGGAATACTCTGTCTACTCTGCTCGCTTCGACACAAACAACAAGAATCGTAAACAATCAACACAAGTACGACCCTACAGAGATCTTCCGTACGGTCAATGCCCAGAAAAAGGAGGCATTCTTCAAGCTGCTGTTTTATCTTGCTTGCTTCTTCTATTATCTTTATCGCATGATTGAGTCGCTCATCAACTCAAAGTGAGCGACAGATAAACTGTTTCCACCCCTCCCCCCCTCTTTCACTCTACTGCTGTTCTCTATTGCGTTTGACTCAGGGCAAAGCGTTGTCATAGATCGCAGCGCAATACTCTTCGCTACTGCCTTGTTATTGGTTGCCGTTTTGGCGTTTGTGGATACAGTTTGAGCAGGATGACGAGCATCATTGGGTGTCGCATGCTCTGTTGTACCGAGGGAGTCTCTATCTCTACATTCATCGATTCGTGAGTTGCTTTTTATTAGTTTGGCGAGTAGCGTCAATGGAATAGCAATACTTGGATAAGATGCGGCTTTCACGGACGCGTCAGGCTCTTCTCGAGCTTCTCGATGATCCAGTCATCAGTGAATTCCTCAGCATCAGTGAGATCAAACACCTTTCCGGTAATTTCTGCCTTTTGAAAGAGATAGGATCCTGTGCTGGCATAGATCATTCGGTTATTGGTACTGGATCCCTCCGGACTGGTCGATTGCAAACAATCAGTCAGTACCATCCTGCTGTTCGAGAGGCAATAGCGAAACCCGCTTTACTTGTAGTAGATTCCTTATGTTGCGGGGAGAAGTATGGGTCAAAGCATCAGCCTGTCAGCATCGAGTTTGGGCAATAGTCAGATTAGCCACGAGGACTCTCACCAACTAGAGGATATGATACACGGCCATCGCGATGCTTCATCTCATAGCTGATCACGATGAACCTTGGCGTAGATTCGGGTAGCTCTTCAGCGATCTCGGCTTAAAATCAGAAGCCAAGTACATAGACACACAGAACAATGTACAGACCGCTCTTGATCAGCCAACGGTTCGAGCCAGAGAAGACAGAATCTGGACGAAACATGGTCATGAGAACGCAGTACCAATGGTTGTGTTATCCAGGAACTGGTCCTTGACAACCTATTCCACCGAGCCAATAGTATTAGATTCCAGACATGACAAAACAGATTAAAGGTAAACACGTCAGTTTCTTTAAACGAGCTGCATCCATCGCATAGACATGCACAGAGTTTATGAGAAGAGCTGCATACTGTCAGTGACTGTGTGTCGATCTTGAGAATCAGAGCGGCAGTTGATTTGGACTTTCTGTGGATCTCAAGGGAGAGGTCGCTTCAGTAAGTCTGCAGTCGCATCGAGTAGCAGATACAAGCATCTATCAACGATGCGTGCCTGAACCGCAGTGTCTGTGTTGGGATGCCGAATCCCACCCGCGCGAGCAAGATGGTTGTCAGCAAGGCATTTGAGGGCGGATGCTGCTGAGTATTGGGTCGGGGTTGAAGCCGAAGCCGAAGCCGAAGCCGGAGCCTCGAAACAGACCTTGAACTCCTGCAGCGTTGTCTCGGGCACATCGCAGGTCTGGTGGCTCTGTGCAGCACAGCCACACGCACAGCAGGTGCCAGCCAGCAGTATTGATAAGAAAGTCAGCAGAGAGTTGAGCGCAGACGGCAGTGGTTGCTGCGTGGACACAAGGGCGAAGCAGCGACACCCTGGCTGGCTGGCTGCCGCAAGCGAACAGTCGCACCATCTCGGACGCTTTGTCGAAATGTTCGCTTTCCAGTCAGACAAATAGAACCACCGACTTTGATTCCACTTCCACTTCCACTTCCACTTCATTTGCGGTTGCGGGTTGCTCTCTGCTCAGAGGCACGATCAGATGCTGCCTTGGCGGTTGCCGCTGCCTTGGCCTCGTTCTCCTTCAGCAGCACGCGAAGCTTTTCCAGCTCTGGCTGCGCAGCCTCGAATCTGTCCTGCGCCAGCTCAAAGGCATCTCGTCGCAGCGCCTTTCCGGTTCGCTCCGATTCCTCCAGAGCCTTGTACTGCCAGTGGATCGATGTCCTTGCAAAATAGTCTCGTAGATTCTCTGAATGATGAGGGTCGGTTGTCAGCAAGGGTTGTAATCAAGGATGATCAGGATCGTACGACTCAGATCCGACACACCTTCCACCAGAGGCTCCTCAAACATCTGCTTTTGGCGCTCTTCCTCTGTCAGTTCAACAACTGGTTCATCCGCAGTCTTGGTCTTTTCCTGCAGCTCTGGCTCACTCGAACCGGATGCCAGCGCAGGAGCCGCTACCTCATCTGCATCTAGATCGGCTTCAGCGTCCTTATCCCGATCCTGATCGTCATCTTCCTCATCACCATCACCATCGTCGTCGTCATCGTCGTCATCCTCCCCATCGTCATCCTCCCATTCATCGTCACTTGGGTTACCAAGCCAGATTGCCGAGCGAGCATTGTCGGTCATGATTGGAACCCACTCGTTGAGCTTGTCCAGGTTAAGGGCCCACAGGTCGTTGATGGTGATCTCTTTGGACTTCTCTTCAATGATGCCGCCGTATCTGTTTGCACATGGCAGTATCAGCAACTATTGCAATCAGGACGCGGTTTGAAGCCATAGTAACTCACAGATACAGCGTGTTTCGTGAAACTGCAAGCATTGGGCTGAAGCGCTCAAACGGCGCGGTGGGCTGTGATTCAGCAGAAGGCGCTGACTCCGCCGATGGGGTGACAGCAGAAGTCGAAGCTGTTTTGCTGGAACTCTGAGCAGCGTTACTACGTCGCTGTTCGCTTTTGTCAACTTCATCTTCATCTGCAAACTCGCCATCGTCGCCTTCGCCATTCTGTCCCTCGTCGTCGTCTTCAGAGGCAGCATTCTCCTTTGACTCATCAGAGTCATCAGAATCGTATTGTCCAGACTGCCTTGACTGTTTAGAGTGCTGCTGCTGTGTATTCACAGCCTTGTTTTTGTTTCTGCGGGGTTTGGACTTGCCCGAGGACCGAAGAGTCATTGGGAACCACTTGTTCGAATCTAGATCAGCAGTCAGTCGCAGATCCTGCCTAGATTTGACATCCATCGCATCAGAGCCATACCAATCATATACTGGAACATGTCTTTGTGGCACACAGACTCTATCGTTTCCTCCGACTCTTGCAAGTCAGATATTCCACCAAACATAATACCGCGGCCTTTGTACATTGTCATTGTGCAGCCGCTACGTGGACTAGTTGCGTCGCAAATCACAGCAATGCCATGTCAGTCAATAGTAACAGAAATCTGCAGCTTGGATTGGTTTCAGCTTGTCAATCCAGACTCGAACATACTTTGGAGCCAAGCCGCCAGGCTTCTTGCGCCGTTCCCAGCGAATTGTTTCCAACTGTAGTGACATCTTGAGTACCCACATGTCTGTAACCTCCAGTCAAAGGGCAGAAGAGGCAAGGATCAGCTTTCGATCCATGCAAAATAGAGTGGCATGTTATCTCACCGCTGTGTACGACGCCAACTGGCTTCTGGCCCTTCACAAATGTCTTGCTGTATCCGCCATAAACGCAGATTGTGTCGTTGTATGCAAACATTTGGAATCCAGAGCGCGGTGTCGGACGCGGTTCGGGAACCTCGAGCTTGATCCACTTATATTCGATTGTATCAAAGAGCCAAAGATCATTGTTGCTTTTTAGAACAGTGTGTTTTGCATATAGCAGCAAGTCAGTTGCACTGTCCTCGGATTAGTAAAAACTGCGTCTGCCGTGAAAGCGACTCACTAGATCGTCTGGGTGTAGTTGTCAAAGAAACCGCCAAACATCACGATATAGTGCTTCCATAGCACCATTCGGTGTCCAGATCGCGGCGACGGCCGAGTCTTCAACTCAAGCTTCTCCCAAGCGTACGTCTTGAGATCCATTGTCCAGAAATCTCTGCAGAAAGCATTGCCAAGCTATATCAGCATTTTGCGAGTCACATATATCTGCCCTTTGTGCGATTCACTGCCACGAACGCAACTTGTAATGAAAGAAATTGGTCTCATTTGGAGACACGAATTCGCCACCCCAAATGAATAGGCGACCTGCCGGTGTGGCGATAGCCTGGTGCGATGACCGTGGTGCTGGGCTGTTTGGCGAAGTGATCTTTTTCCACTCTCGCTTCTCAACATTGAAGCGGTAGAAATCATTGAACATGTGCACGGTGCGGCCGTCGTAGTATTCTCCGCCAAAGAGGATCAACTCGGATGGATTAAGAGGATTGACTGTCAGCGAGGCGTTGCCGCGACGTGTGGGTGGTGGGCAGTCGACCTCTTCTGTGACTTTGAAGGCTGTTTCTTGCTCCTGTATTTCACAATGTCAAGATATCCGACTGGTGTCAGCGCCTTGCACCCAGCAATCTGCTTGTATTGATCGATATATTGCGTTTGGATCTCTGTCTGTTCATGCCTTTTGGAAAGCCTCCAGAATTGCATCGATATCCTCCTCTTCTTCGCCGAGTTCATCACGTAGATTCTCTACAATGTATCATGGCGAACCTATCAGACACAGTCGCTATGCATGCAGCACAGTAGGCTCACACCACATACTCTGCTGCTTCTTTAGCTTCTTCTGCTCTTCTTTTGCCTTGTTCTTGGCACCAGCGGGAGCAGCGCCTGCGGCTGCAGCTGCCTTCTTCTTCTTTTTGTCTCGGCCCATGTATGCCAAAAAGCGGCAAGTGCGATGGCTGTATGTGTGTTTCCTGAGAGCGGGCAGTTCAAACCAGGAGACACACGCAGCCAATCATCTCCCTCTGGTTCAGCCAGAATGCCGCGCACGCACGAGATCAAAGCCATCTGTTCGGGTCCTCTGACTGGCACGGATCAGTGCTTGATGAGCGATATCAGTGACACGCACTATCAGCACGAGGAGGCAGAGACTGCGCGTGTTGCACTGCGAGGCATGCGTGTTGCTGCAAACACTGATGTGCATTGCAGCTCGTCCGTGTCCGAGGACGACGGCGGCATTCCTGCTGTCTCAAATGACATGGCAAACTCCAAGGAGCGGGCATCGCGCATTCTGCATGGTTCGCAGGCATTGATTGATCATGCTCTGCGATGCTGCATCCACACCAATCGCTGATCGATTGTAAATGCCGGCGACTCTGCCAGTCGAAGTCAAGGTCGCACAGTCGTGGAGGTCAGGATCCGAGCTTGCCAAGCACATCGTCGAGTCTTATCTTCGTGACAACCATGTCTCCCTGCAAATCCATTCGGCCATTCCTCGCAGCGATCTCGCAGCATCGTCCTCTCAGTTCATCAAGCAGTTTGTGCATCGTCTTGTGATCTGCGAGGTGCGCCATCGCAACGATTCAGAGTGCGACTTGCCGCAACACATGAATTCATCGAGCGACGATATTGTATCGCTTGATTCTGTTGACTTGGACATTCACGTGTATCAAGACGCAGTCGAGACACTTTTTGACTTGTCGGCCTCCTCGTCGGCAACACAACTGTCAAGCGAGTCTGCGAAGCAGTGGCATCTACCATGCACTGACTTTGAGCAGCTTTGGGACAGCCTTGTGTTTGATGACGATATCCCTGCGCAGTTACTTGACTTTGTATATACGTCACTGCTGTTTTCGGACATGAATGTGAACATGGATCTGATCAGCGTCAATCGCGTGATTCTGCTTCATGGACCACCAGGTTAGATTATGAAATCCGTATGAAGAGTCGACCTCACACTTTTTGACATTGATTGCTGTGGCACAGGCACGGGAAAGACAACGCTCTGTCGTGCTCTGTCGCAGAAAGTTGCAATCAGACTATCAGACAGATTCACATCAGGGAAACTCGTTGAAATCAACTCGAATGCTCTATTTAGCAAGTTTTTCGCAGAGTCTGGCAAGCTTGTCACACAGCTCTTTGAGCAACTTCATGGAATTCTCGATGAGGACAGCGTGTTCGTGTGCATTCTGCTGGGTGAGTGGAACATGCATTTGGTCATTGAGTTGCAGTAGATATTATGATAACATTAGCTGTGAGCTCGTAGATGAAGTCGAGAGTCTGAGTGCGGCAAGAAAGGCGGCTGCATCTGGGCTTGAACCATCTGATGCGATTCGGGTTGTCAATGCATTGCTTGTCCAAATTGATCGTTTGCGGCGACGCAAGAATGTTTTAGTGATCGCGACGTCAAACCTCACAGAAGCCATTGGTATGCAGCTGATTTTCGATGGCTGGGTTCTTGGCAAGTATATGGTTGCCGTGTTGATTGCCTAACCTAGCTGCAATGCCAATCTTGCTAGATGGTGCCTTTGTCGATCGCGCCGATATCATTCAATATCTTGGCAACCCATCGCCACGCGCAATCTACCGCATGCTCGCCACAAGTCTGGACGAACTGATGGCAAAGACGATAATTGATCCTAAAGAGCAGCTATTAACACTTCGAGAACTCGAGATTTTCAGCGATCTGTCGCCACTAAGTAGCAAGCTGTATGATATCGCTGTTCAGTGTTCTGGCATGAGTGGCCGCCTTGTTCGCAAGATTCTATTTCTGGCACATGCGCGGTATATAAAGGTAGCAAGCGTGCTCGAGACTTGATGTCTGAATGCACACATGTGTCGATTTGTCTGTTGGTGCAGAAACCTCAATGCAACGATGATGTTTGTATGCTTGAACGTCCAGGTCCCAAAAACCACTCTTTCGCGATTCGTGGATGCGCTCTTCAAGATGGCTGTTGCAGAAATAGCATCGCGACAGCACCCATCCAAATAAACAAAGTATAGCGACACGATCATCAACCAACATCTTTTTTGTTTATTGCCTGTCTTGATCAAAACGCTCGTTGCATTGCTCAAAATAGCCTTGTTTACTGCTATGCATTGATTGCAAGATTGTTATAATCTCCGCATCGACTTGGCTAACATAGCAACACCAAACGAGCAGGTTGCCATTCGTGTTGCAGTGTTTTGGTCAGATGCTAGCATTTTCGACTAAATCACACATAAACATCACAGCACTTACCCAAGCTCAGCTCGAATCTCATCAATGCTTGCTTGGATCTGCCGAGCAACTGGATCGATACCGACTTCACGATCACGACCCAAAGCCACTGATACACTAGTTGAATCCAGTCCATCATCGTTATTCGTGACTTTACAGCTGTCTATTGGATCAGTACCAATGGAGACCATCTGGGTGATGCAGTCAGCCTCAGACAACAACGAGTCACCAGGACCAGCTTGGGTGGCAGCATCAACAAAAGTTGGACTGTGGAGCGGTGCAAGATCCACGACATCACTGCTTTTGTCAAACATGATCGCAGAGACGACTCGAACTGGTTCTGTCTGGGACTCGGTAGAAACAAGATGATGCAGGTCGCTTGTATCGGTAGAGGACTCGCAGCGCATGGGTATTTGGTTGGTTGGAAGAGTAACCACACATGCAGTCAGCTTACTGAACGCCGCATCAGACTCTGACTTGATTGGTAGATGCTCGGACACCGATGATTGCTCAACTGCCACTTCTGCATCGGTCAATCTGGCTTCAGCATCAGCATCGATATCAACGTCAGTATCAGCTCGTAACTGGTCGATTGTCATCTCCGGAGACGCAGGATGTTTATGGGAATCCTCTCGAGCCAGAGTACTTGATGACAGCACGATGCTAGCAGATGCCAGTGTTAGCCCAACAGCAGCAATGGCAGCAGGATGGCTCGAGCACAGATGATTGTCATCAAGTTCCTCTGCCGGAGATTCGGCAGAATATTGTGGCAAAGTTGCAGAGAAAAGCTGGTTGCTGATGGCATATTGGATTGTCCGCTTTGTTGCTTGATCGATGCTGCGAGTCAACTCCATCATGGTTGTGATTGAACGCGTCGATGTTTGACTTCCAGGCGCGATTGGAGCATTGCGTTGTGGTGGCGGTGTGGAAACGGTTGAGCTGGATGAGCTCACAAGACGCGGTGGTGTGGGCTTGGGTGCAGGAGCAGGTGGTTTAGCTCGAACTGGAGATAAATCTGAAGCAGCAGTCGATAAGTCGCCAGCAAATGAGGCTTCGGGTGTATCCGGCAATGGTTTGACAACACGAACAGGAGAAGAAGGTGCTGCCAGTTCTACACTCCATGCTTCTTTTGGTCTCTGCTGTTGCTGCTGCTGCTGCTGTAACAAGGGCATTGAGTGACGATACTGCAGAGGCTTCATATACAGCTCTTTTGAACTGTCCGCGGGTATTGAGATCGAGGACAGCGATGCACGATCTGCCTTGTCGATGTCTGATTTCATCAGGTCTGCACCGTGCAGCGTGGTTTGGTTCAGTTTGCCAGTCCTTGACCCAGCAAGCTGGAGTGTTTTGTCGATATCCGCTTGCATTTTTAACCAAGACGGTCGATGCAGAAAGCTTTCGGTGGGTTTCATCAACAATGAGTTTCTCTCAGCTGCAGATATTGCCACTGACGAGATTGACGGCCTGTGCTCTACGTCGTCTAGTCCATATCTGCGGTATATTGCAGGATTCAGTATGCGTTTACGAGCCACAATCAGCAATCGCAACAGACCTTTTGCGGATACTTGCTATCACAACCTCTGGATCTTCTGCCAGTATCCTTTCTTTGCTGGATGCAGATCCACTATGAGCAGCAGATGTCGAGGGTGCTACTGATACATCTAACCGTTGGTGTGCATAACTAGCTGAATCATCTTTCCGAACTGAAGGAAATGCCGTATCAAGGCCAAGCCCTGCAACAGAACTAAGCCAATGAGAGTATGAGGAGGAAGTTTGTGGTGCACATATGAGCCAAGACGCAGTCTAGCACATCAAACCTTGAAGCAAGAATCTGGTCGGCCTTGAGATGCAGATCGGCGATTGAGTCTTGCTCAACAAACTCTTGCTTGTGACGCAGTCCAAGGTTATCTGCGAGATCAGGGCTTTCAAGCATGTGTCGAAGCGAGACTGTATCGGCAAAGGCATCGTGCGATTCGTGTCGGGATGAGCTGCGACTGTTCGTGCGATCGGTGGTATTGCTGTACACAGTTGCGAGACCTGAGCCTTGCAATAGCAGTCCCGAAGCACGCACGCTGTGCCGATTATGCTGTTCGCTTGAAATCTGTGGCTGGCGAGACGTGTCTTGGTGCGATGTCGAGTTGGATGACTGGCGAGTCTTGATCGCAGCGGCGTGAGAACTGTGCGTGATGGCGGCATTCTGAATGACTGATCGCTGGTGCAGTACTTTAGCTTCGATAACCTGGAAACGGCGGCGTGCAGAGTGTGGGGCTGTAGGCACCGAGGAAGACTGGGAAGAAGAAGAAGTCTGTCCAGATGGCGGTTGTTGTTGTTGTTGTTGTCTGAGAACGCCGGACGCTTTTGTTGTGAGTGTTGGTTGAGCAGCAGGAGCAGCAACAGACGCTCTCTTTGGAAGCCGAGATGGTGCACGAGAATCCTGGATATTCATATGGGAAGATGAGTGAGTCTGAGGGTCTGTGGATGGTTGCATGGATGCTGCCACTGGTGCAGCGACCAGCGACAGATTGATGCTTGGTGCTTGTTGCTTGTTGCTTGTTGTTGGTGCTGAGCTTGGAAATTGCAGTTGAGTTTGCGATCAAGCAAACGACTCGTTCATCCACAACAACAACGCAGCATGGTGTGTGTCGTCGCTGCCTTGGCCGTATTCTCGCTCTGACCCTCGCGGCCTCAGTCACACATCGACTGTTACCAGGCTCTGTCTCTCTGTCTCTCTGCCTCTCTGCCTCGCTGCTTCCATCTCATCCTGCTCTACGCTGGACTTGCGCTGACATCTCCTTTCAATCTGCGACAATCCAATCCAGGCATCCGCCGCCCATCTGAAGAAAGTGAGCTCAATACTGATGCGCCTGCCGCTGTTGCTGCGAACAGCCATCAGCACATTCTGGAAGCAAGCCTGTGTGACTTGTGTCCATGCTTAGAGCCTCATGGGGCATCCTCTGGCGCATGCGCGTCGCTCTATACCCCAGTTTGCCGCAATACTGCTCTGTGTTGACAGCATCGCTGACCATCATCAACGGCTTGCATAAACCAATGTATGTCTATGTACTCTGGTGCGCTCTGTGTAACACCAGATGGTTACTCGCGAGGAATGGGACAAGAAGCTGGCCGAGGTTAAAATCAGCAAAGAGTGAGTACGCAATGGCCAGCCGAGCATCATTCTACACCCTTGTGTAGACTCGCCATCTGCTCTCCAATACTAACTGAAAAGCTTATTTGTCACCATACCGTGCATCCTACAATCTCAGCGATTTGAACAAGTTGATCATGAACTACCTTGTGATTGAGGGATATAAAGATGCTGCCGAAAAGTTCAGCAAAGAGTCTGGCCTGGTGCCCTCCATCGATTTAGCGTCAATCGAAGACCGCATGAACATCCGCAATGCCATTCAGAGTGGACGTGTCGACGATGCTATTGAGAAAGTCAATGACCTTGACCCAGAGGTAATACACATCGAGTTGATTTGAGTCGCTATGGAGCTAAATCATCCACACTCTTCTGTAACTGATTGTTGTTGGTTGTTTGCCGCCCTGGACTTGCTGCGATGAAATTCGAAGATCCTGGACACAAATCCAAGGTTATTCTTCCATCTCCAGCAGCAGAAACTGATTGAGCTGATCCGAGCTGGCAAAGTCGATAAGGCTATTGAGTTTGCTCAAGAGGAGCTTGCACCGCGTGGCGAAGAGAATGCAAGTGATTTCCTTACGGTATTTGTGGCAATCTGCTCACACACGCTCTCTGCTGACTTTGATCTTGCTTTGTCAAACAGCCCGAGTTTCTCGAGGAGCTTGAGCGCACCATGGCGCTGCTTGCATTTGAAGATACTTTCAAATCTCCTGTGGGCGATCTGCTCGATCATTCGCAGAGACAAAAGACGGCGAGTGAGCTGAATGCCGCGATCCTCACTGCCCAGTGCCAGGAAAAAGATCCAAAGCTTCCCTCGCTGCTCAAGATGCTTGTCTGGGCCCAGGTGCGCCTCTGATTGTCTGGACTGTAGCTGCTTGCAGATTGATGATTGTTGTCACAGTTTTGATATGGTTGCTGACAATACAAGCCAATACCTGCTTGCTTGCTTGCTTGTAGAACCAACTTGAGGAG
>JH392934.1:84620-94665 GCA_000235945.1 Homolaphlyctis polyrhiza JEL 142
TGTCATACTTGTATTTGTGTGTCTGGATCTGTGAGCATGTTAGCAGTTGGTTGAGCACGCATCCGAGGTTTCTTTCGATGATACCATGGTTGGCAATGCTATCCAGCATCACATTCATGGCGACCCCGCTATTTCTTTGCTTTTCTACTTTTGTACTGACACTATATCAGTCCTCGGCATCGCGTTTATTACAAGCAGCATCTAGTGAAATGAAACTGATGTTGCAACAATAGCCTAGAAATAAGACACATGGAAACGTATGGTTTTATGCAGACAGTTCATAAAGATGATAGCCCTTCTTGAGCAAGTATCCCTGAATGTTCAACGCCTCGATAAAATCAGGAAACTTGTCATAGCGAAGCCGAATATCCTGAGCAATGTTGTAGAGACTATCGTACGAAAACATATTGCTTGAAGCATTTCGTGCCACGCGTTGGAGTTCCGCCACAAAGCGCTTGGGTTCGCCCTTCTTGCTTGTTCCAGATCCTATTCAATGACATACACCATGAGCCACACCAGACTGTCAATAAGTGCGGCCAGCCAAATCCAAGTCAAAACTGAATATATCGCGAACCACCCCCCCCCCCCCGCCCTATTTCCAAGTTTTCAATGTACAGAATTCTTACCTAGCTGCGAGCGTTGGAAATCGATTTGGCCCATGTCGTCTTCATAGGTATCCCACAAACTGACCTTCATGATCTGGACAACATCCAAAGCATCTTGCTCGGTAACTTCATCGCGGAGTTCACATCGTGCTCGCGCTTCTGATAGTCGAATCATGGATTCAAGCTGTCGTGTTGTGATGGGAGTGGAATCGATAGATCGATATTTGCTGTTGATTCATCGAAACAAGTTCAAGCGTGATCGATGATGAGATCGAGTTGGTTCACATACGTCTGGTCGCTTAGCTTGCTGATTCTAGCAGCTTCAAGACATTGAGTTTCCACAAGGAACTTTACCTTCGTAGTGTGAGATAGAACCGCTGCAAGACAGAAGCTGCCTCTTTTGTGAGTCGCGGTTGTGTGTAAGTGCGAGCATATGCAATGTATTTGCGTAGCAAGGCAAGCGGAACAGGATCAATGACTTCACCACGAGCAAGACGAAGTCGCTCAGGCAAGGTTTTTTGACTGGTAAGGGATGGTGTTGCAAGAAGTTGGTCGCGGCCAAACAGTCCTTGCATGCCTGCAGCATTCCAGATCATTGTCAATCTCATGGCAGCAGCTCAGCAGTCTGAATCGGAGTTGGATGGACCAACCGTTTCCAGCTCGCTCTGCATCGGTCTTGAGTGCTCCTGAATGTAGCTACATCCACACAAGCATTGAACCAACAGTGCGAATATGGTCATCAGTTTGTCTGTCGATTCAAAAATGGTTGTCATCTTGATGAATCACGTGCAAACCTTCATGATATGATCAGAAAGAAACATGTCCATCTCTTCGTCGGGTCGGTCAAGCAGGATAAACACAAGGTCAAAACGTGATAGCAGCGCGCCATTCATCTTGAGGTTCTCCGACACAGTCTTGGCTTTGCTGTCAATCCAAAAGCAATAGGTAGACTAAAAGATTAGCAACACTACAGGCACAAACTGATAAAGGAGATGGCGCGGTATTCAACTTGTAATGGCCGCCAACTGGATTAGCAGCTGCAATGATGCTGGTTCGTGCTGGGAGACTGCACACGATGCCTGCTTTGGCAATACTAATAGATTGCTGCTCCATCGCTTCGAGCAGTGCCTGGTGCTCCGTCATCTTGTCAAACTCGTCAATGCAGCATACACCTTGGTCGCCCAGTACCAATGCGCCAGCTTCAAGACCCGAGTCCCCCGAGTCAGAGTCTTTGCAGATTGTCACTGTCAGGCCGCTGGTTGTGGTTGTGTTTCCGCAAACGTAGACACCACGCGGTGCAGCCCTAACGGTCGCTGACAGCATCTGTGATTTGCCAAGACCGGGATCGCCTTTTATGACAAAGCGCGACACGCATCTGTTAGTTTGGAGCTACTCGATACAATTCTGCCATATATTGTGCGAGTTGAACATCAACTTGCCAACAATGAGAATATGTGGATCCGACCGAATTGAAGTTCCATTGGACGCCTCAAGATTTCGACGGCGTGCACCAAAGAGCACGAGCAGCAGTCCGGCTAATATCTGGAGTCAGTTCCTGCGGTTGATAAACACTCGCTCACTCATCACAACATCCACTCACCTTTGACTATTTCATGTCCGAATATCGGCGGACATAGGGAATGAACAAGCTGCTTGAAAACATCAGGCACAGAATGAATCTCGCGAATGCCATATAGCTCCTTCCGCGAAAAATGCACATGATCCTTTGTCAACCCGGTCGAGAGCTCGTTGGAGGTGTCGTCTTGATCGGCAGATCCACTGCCTGCTTTGCTAAGCGAGTTGACATCCAAATACAACGAATACATCTGCGAGCCTTGCCGTTTCTTGCCTGCATACAGCCACTTCAGTCAATCAATCAATCAATTCTGTTTGCTTGATCTCGTACCGTGCCAATCTTACCATCATCAGTTGAAAGCACTTTGACAACGCCAGAAACAGTAACAACATCGCCAGGAACAACAATGTCAACCATATCCCGCGTTAGTTCGCACTCTACAGTGCGAGGAATACGTCCTGAATCAACTTGATCATTCGCCAGCTTTTCTTGTACTCTGCATTTGTCATATTGGCACATCGGTCATTGACTTGCACTCAGACACAGTAGTACGATCCAATCAAAAGCGACATACTTGATTTGCTGCCAATCCACAGTCTGAGTTGACGATTCTGCTGATCTATCAGCCAGAAATGTGTTTCCACGGCATCCATGCGTGCGACATCTCAATGGCATCGCAAATTTGCCATCCACCAGATGATGTGAATACGATCGATCGCATCTTGTGCATAGAAATGACATTTGTGTTGTCAAAGGCTTCACAGACGATACTCGCACAACTGTGCCGCGGATAGATATATACTTTCCTTGATCGAATACAAGTTGAAGGTGGAATCAGACCACGACTGTTTAGTTTGATTTGGCTGAGGGTCAGGAGACGCAGTTATTTTTACCTTTTAGGTTTGCCCTGAGGTCTTTGAGTGGCGTGATGGACAGAGAGTTCATGATGCGAACAGTTTTACGAGGAAACTCTACTCCATCTTCATAGCTTTGCATACGTTGGGCAGCAGTTGTTGCTGCCAAGCCTAGACAAGCTAGTATCTCCAAAGGCTGATTCTTGAACTGGGTTTCGAAATCAGGAATGGTCTTTGTCACAAGTTCGTTGTAGTCAACAATGACGGCAGGCGAGCGTGAGATTAGATGTTCGAATGCCTCCTGTGTGGTTAAGCAATCATGTTGTGTAAGAGTTTGGCAAGAGCACGTCCAAGGAAGTGTAGAGTTGGATGATGGACTGTTGTTGATAACGTACAAGCAGCTCACACTCGCTTTTGAGTTCAAAGAACTGCTGAAAGTATGCAGTGAAGGCATTGATGTTGGCAATAAAGTCGTGATCCTCTGAATAGGGAACTGCGGTGCACAACAGTCGGCGCATTGTCAGATTGGGTGGCGATGTGTGAGACAACAGAGACACTTGGACAGACGCCACTGACCACCAGGGAAGAAGCTTGGCCAGAACTGATACGGGCATCTTGAATCGTCATCATCGTCGCGATTCCCACGAGTGACTCTGGCACTTGCCGGAGTCGATGCTCGCAGCTCGGCTTCGATGGCGGCTGTGTCTTCGTCCGAACGGAACCGGCCGTTGTTGTTGTTGTTGCCACTGCCGTATCCCTGGCCACGACCACGACCGCGACCACGGCCACCACGCCAAGCACCTCTTGCTGGATAGGGTGCATAGCCGTTGGAGCCACTCCCGCTCCCACTGCCTCTACCGCGGCCACGTCCACGACCGCCGCGTGACGGAGCTGCAAAGTTGTCGGACATTGCAAGACGATTCAATCGCAATCGAGTCAAACAACGAAACAGGTTTTATTGAGTCAACTTTGTGCCAGGATCGTGCCAAGCCACCACAGCAGATCAGCCGGGTTTGTACTTGACAACGGCTTTTTCCATTTTATCACAGCGCTGCGCAAGTGAGACCAAGTTGTCATCGACTTTCTTGTCCAGTTCTTCAAACTTTTTGAGGATTTCGATCTGGAATCCTTGCAGATCTCGCATTATGACTGTTTGGAAGCATCATTTTAAAGAGAACAGTCGCATTACAGCGCATGCATTCATGCACCACGAATGTTGCAGATATCGCAGCAGCTTCAGCATAAACATGTAGAAACTGGCAATCACAGTCAGATGGCTGTGGCACAACTGACCTCGTAAATCAATTGACCTCGAACGCTCGTTAAGCTCCAGCTCGATCAGACGACGCTCAAGCGCCTCAACTGTCTTGCGCGCCTCTACATTAGTCGGTCGCGAAGGTGCAAGAGACATTTGAAACTTTGAAAGCTTGACCTATGCATCGCCTGATAGTCAGCATGTATATCATCCAAGGAACCCCAAACAACAGCCATGACACGATCAGTCCATTCCGATTGACTGACGCTGCTATTTAGATGGTTGGGAAACAAGCAAAGGATCAAGTTGTCTCACATCTTTTTTGCCGCGATGTAAAATCGGGTCGATTCCATGAATCTTGTCAAGCTCGATTGCAAGCGAGCCATCGCGAATTGCTTTTTCAACGCGAAGTGCGTGTTCGTGCGGAAGCTCCAGTTCGATCAAATAGGCATGCTCATCGCCAGTGAATTTGATTGTGCATTTCCAAGCACGAAAGGTGCGCTCAAATAGCCAGAATACTTCTGGTTCGGTTTCCTTCCAGATCTGCCAGCTGCCGAGCAGTCCATATTGTCAGTTTGAAACGGAAGCGACGTGTTACTGTGACAGTAGGGACTGCATGGCGTTGTTTGTGGATGTGCGAGTCATGAGCGAACCTTATCGAAGTTTTTGCGAGGAACTGAGCTGTACGGCCCATATGGTCCGCCTCCTTGAGATCCGACTTTTCCTCTGACATTGCTGTATCTCGATGGTGGGTTTGATATTCTGCTGAGCATTCTTGCGATTCGAGCCAGAAATGATTGATGCGGGCGTTCCCAGGACAAGGAAATGGCAATCGCTCTCGCAAACCACCACACACACATACACACTCACAGCCATCGCGCATGACAGTAATGCGACCCGACTTTGATCTGCAGTCAGTGGTGCGGCCCAACATATGGGCGCTCAAGCCATATCGCTGTGCACGCGACGACTACAGCGAGGGCATTCTGCTCGATGCAAACGAGAATTCGTTTGGTCCAGCGCTTCCGCCTGGCAGCATCACTACAAGCCTCGCATCGCATGCTGCCGCAGGCACAGCCACAGACCTGCAGCTGGAGCGTTATCCAGACCCGCACCAGCTTGCCATCAAGCAGCAGCTCTGCGGCTTCCGCAACATTCCATCGCCCGAATGCGTGTTCCTTGGCGTGGGCTCTGACGAATCCATCGATATTGCAATCAGAGTCTTCTGCCGTCCCGCGCTCGACAAGATCCTCATCTGCCCGCCAACCTATGGCATGTATGCCGTGTGTGCGCAGGTCAACGACGTGGCTGTTGTCAGCGTGCCGCTTGACGTTGCAGGCGGCTCGTTCCAGCTGCAGGTTGCAAAGGTGATCCATAGCTTCATGGTGTTGATCCTTGGGCTGTGTTCCATCAGTCCATCAGTCCATCGTTGATCCAATGATTCTCCGATTGACTCATGACCAAAATGACTGAAATGACGGTGATGACGGCACATCACGCAACAAATCCCACACACACATTCTCTCTCTCTCTCTCTCTGTGTGTGTGTGTGTGTCTATCTGTCTGTGTGCACTGCTGTTCAATCACAAGATCAAAGAAGCATTGGCTGCCGATCCATCGATCAAGCTCGTTTTCCTATGTTCGCCTGGTAACCCCACAGGCACGCTGCTCTCGCATCGCGACATCAAGGAGATCCTCGACTTTGCACCCTTCAAGGGTGTTGTCATGGTCGACGAGGCTTACATCGACTTTTGCGGTGATGCCGAGGGCCACAATATCATGACCACTGCATCGTGGGTCACCTCGTATCCAAATCTGATTGTTGCTCAGACTCTCTCCAAATCGTTTGGTCTTGCCGGCATCCGGTAAGCCTGTGCATCTCGATTCCATTCCATTCCATTCTCATGTCATGTCATGTCATCCAATCGCAAGTGCTGACCACAATCTACTCTTTGATAGTCTCGGCATCTCCATCTCGTCGCCACAGATTGCAAGGATCTTCAACAACACAAAGGCTCCTTATAACATCTCAACAACAACATCTCTGCTTGCTCGCTCTGCGCTTTCAGAGTCGGGTCTGCATATCATGATGACCCATGTCTCGCAAACCATTGCAGAGCGATCGCGCTTGGCCAAGCAAGTGCAGACGATTGCCAACACTGGAGCGATCCTTGGTGGCAACGATGCCAACTTTATTCTGCTGCAGATTGTCGATGACCAAGGCAAGCCTGACAGCAAGCGAGCATTCAACATCTACAAGACCCTTGCAGAGGTAGAGGGAGTTGTAGTGCGGTTCAGAGGAAACGAAGTTGGATGCGAGGGATGCCTGCGAATCACTGTGGGAACTCCTGCCGAGAACGATGTGCTGCTCGGCAAGATGCGCTCGCTTCTTGGATCAAAATGAAGAGTTGCCTTGACATCTCGCGAAAGCAAACAACGCCAATAAACACTCACAGATGGCGGCAGCAAAGCTGTCCATGTCGACTGCCTCGCTGCGAGCAGACTTGTCTGCCAGTCAGTCAAACCTGCTTGCAGGCACTGCACAGCAGCAGCAGCAGCAACAGCAGCAGTCGGCACCGCTGGCCAGAGAAGAAATAGCACATCTCCAGCAGCTTGTCCGCGACCTTGTCCAAGGCGACACAAACCTTCCTGGAGGCATGGACAGTGCCGACAGCTTTGACCAGATTCCCTACATCATCAAGCAAATCTTCCAGACTGGCCGCGAGGATGCATTTGGAGAGCAGCTGAGTATCTACTGCAGTCGCAAAGAGCATGAAATCGAAAAGATGTGCAACCTGCACTATCAGGTTTGTGGGCAGAAAGCTTGCTATTCTGGCAACAGACAGACGAGTCTGATGACTGGTGCGTATGTGTGTTTGTGCTGCCGTGTGCGAGACTAGGAGTTTGTTCAGTCGGTCGACCAGCTGCTCAAGGTTCGTGCAGGTACCGCTACGCTGCGAGATAAGATACGATCCATGAACGACGATCTGCAGAGTTCGGGCCAAAAGATGATTGAAAAGGTATCTATGAATCTCTGTCAGTCTTCTTTGCCGGTCCTATCGCTATCACTCCCACTCGCTCCCCCATGCAAACATATGCAGAAAACCAAATTCAAGTCTGATCTATGTTACTGACGCCTGCCAATTCTGATGACAAACCGGAAAACCTTTTTGTCAACGCAATCACAACTGTGGCGATGTTTGTTGATGGGTTGTAGAAAGCAGAGCTCATTGAAAACCGTCGCATTTTGCTCAATGTTGAGACTGCACTTGAAACGATGCAGTCTTGTCTGTTTGTGCTTGATATTGCCAATCGTGTCGGTGTACAGGTTTCAAACAGAAAATACTATTCGGCATTGCGTATGTTGGACGAGTTGCAAAACACCCATTTGAGTCTGATCTCGCAGTTTTCTTTCTCAAAGCAGATATGTAAGCATCATTGCGGATTATGGATGCATTATGTTGCGATTGTCGCTGCTGCACGATTGCCTTGATGTTATGGATTGGCGATACTGATTGTGATAATGGCGCCTTTGATTTCAACTCTCTTTGAAAAGATGATTGGATTCCATACATGCAAAACGCGATTCGCGAGGCTGTTGTTGAGGAGATGAACAACTGGTTTGTCACGTAAGTCAATATAGCAGTGATGTTTAGAGTATTTAGCGATTCTGCAGCCATCCTTCAACCACTTTTATCATTGACTCTATTTGCTCACTGCATCATGCGGTTTAACAGTGTCCGAGATGCAACAGATCTTGTTGGACGGCTTGCCATGGAGCTCACTGTTATGCGGCAAGACCGCGCGATGGAAATCCTCAACTCTTCACGCAACAATATCACCAAGTCTGGCCGCAATCTGAATGTAGGAACCTCGATCGAGATGGCAATCAATGAGGAATACAACAGTGAGTCATGTCTCGTTTCATATCGTCCCAGCTGTGTCTCTATCATATGTTGTTTTTGTGTCATGTTACTGACTGCTATCACTATTGCTTAAAATGCTGTTGGCACGATGCAATGCTAGTGGACGCTGTCGACAACGACGATGTGCACTTGAATTTCACTCCGCTGTTCCAGGGCATTCATATCCATGATGTTCTTGGAAAACGAACCCAGTTCAAGGCAGAATACGAAGAAAATCGACGCGTGAGCCATCTTTGTTTTGAACACCTGCGTTGGGCTACAAGTTACTGACCACCCACCCCCTTGTGGATGTATGAATGGCAGCTCCAAAGCGACATCATCATTGGAACCGTGTTCTCGCTCAAGGATGGCGATTTGTCAGGTTTCGAACGATATATCCAGCAGGTTGCTGGGTTCTTTGTCATTGAAGCAACAGTCATCAGTGCAACAATAGATTTCAGATCGCGTGCCAGTGTGAGTTTGCTATTTAGTGTTCATTTGTCGTACATACTATTTCTAAAGATCAATCACATCCAGGTTTGTATCAGTATTCATTCTATTTTTGCCTTGTTGATCAGGTCGAAACATTGTGGGAAACTGCTGTCAACAAGATGAATTCGCACATCTACGAATGCCTTCGTGACTGCCTGAATGCAGATTTGTATCTGAATATCAAAATGTGTGTTGTTGCGTTTATACAAACCATGGAGGTGAGTCTTGTTGTGCTGAGCGTGTGCTATTATCAAAGCCGTATAGCTCAAACGTGATACTGAGTATGCTGCCTTTCTCCTGCTTTTAACTTGTCCATTCTATCTTTGCGTCATGATGGGACAATAGATCTATGGTTTCTCTGTTACAACTCTGACAGATCTAATGATCTCTTTGGTGGATCGATTTGCCGAACTCAAGAAGCTGCAATGCTCTGAAATGCTGATGCAGATCATTGATGAGGAGGATGACTATATGCCCATGGTTGTCAACAACATTGATGAATATACCGAAGTGATTAGTGCATTCAAACTGCCACCTGATATGTTCCGTGCAACTTCTGGCAAGATGTCGCGTGCATCAGATATGAACTCGTGAGCCATTTGCAAACCCTTGCATGGACCAGTTTGTCTCACACACCAAGGATTTTGATCAAAACTGACTGTGTTGTAACCCGATAGGTTTCCCAAAATCCTTCCATTCTCAAAAGGCTTTCCCAAAATCTGCCAAAAAATCCGCGAATTCATACAGAGCTACTATCGGTTTGCCGATGGCTTTTCGCAGCAAAGCAACGAGATGGACGATTTGCTCAAAAAGAGTTTGGAGAACCTTTTGGTGCAGAATTTGAATGCTGCACTGCTGCGCAAAATCGCATCGAGTGGGCTCTCTGTGGTAGTCCAAGTCATGATCAACTCGCAGTGGTTTGAAAAGGCGTGTGCACAGTTTGAAGAGCTTCTACAGGAGCAAAGGTAAATCCAGCTTAGGCTGCTATTTAAGCTTGTTTCCTTCTTGCATCCGGGCCTCCCCCACTCCCTGGTCATTTTCTAACTCAAATCGATGCATCAATGGTATATAGAAATTCGTACAAGGGTGTGCGTGTTGTGTTGCAAGCCACACAAACATTTGAAGAAACACGAACAGTTTCTGAAAGACGGCTGTTTGAAATCGTGAACAACAAGATTGACGGATTCCTTGAAGTCGCTGATTATGACTGGGAAGCTACTGTTGCATCTAATACACCCAGTGCATATCTGACTGGTTGGTTATTGCTTTCGCTTGCTCTGTGCACTGTTTGAACGTTCTTGTTGCGCTCCATTTGATTGATGTGATATCGCTCGCTCTCTGACGCACACACACACACA
>JH392934.1:113512-133028 GCA_000235945.1 Homolaphlyctis polyrhiza JEL 142
TGTTTGCAATGTAGTCCGTCATGGAGAAATATACTTCAACAAGAGCGCGTGGCCAAAACTATGCAGTCATCTCACAAGTCAGCTCTCAAGCCACATCTTATGCACAGCCACACACAAAGTCACTCTAACCTGATTCAGCGCCAAAAACCTTCCGTTTGCGAAAACGGCTCCGTCATCAAGACTGACACCAAGACGGTCAGCAAAGTCGTGCAGGAACATGATCTGGTCATCGCTGTTGATCTGGCTGTTTGCATAGACGTTGGCGTAATTCTTGCCAGTGGCTCTGTGAAACGCCAAGCGAATCTGCTCGGCTGGGATGATCGGCTCTGTGCTTGTTTTTGTAAATTCGCTCAACTGACATGACATGCGTGGCGTCAGTTAATGTCAGCAATCAATCTAGTAGCCAAAGAGTACGCGTAGGCATACCTCTTCGAAGAATGCTTGGAACTTGCTCTTCTTGTTTTCAATGATCCAGTATGCAGCAAGCGCAGCAACCGTGGCTGGTCGGATCTTAATTAGCCTGCAAGTAATAGATGTCAAAGAAAGCAGCAGACTTACCAGGGCTTTCATGGTTTTCTACATCAACCAGTGCTGAGATTCCAAATCGAAGTGGCAGAGAGTTTTCAATGTACTGGAATGCACTACTGACAACCCGAACATGGCTGCTCTTGGACAGATCCATCAAGAAAACAGCAGACAAAAGGTTCTTGCGAATGTACTTGAGCTGTCCAGGATACGATGGACGCAAAATCTACCAGAAATTGCAAAAACTAATCAGCATTGAGTTGATATTGTTGTATGCTCTATTGATATCAAACAAACCTCGCTGATTTGTGAAGGGAATCTACTGTATCGACTATCACGTTCGACATCATTGATCCAGAAAACCGTTTTTGAGCGCACATCGAAGCATTCACCCCAGTTTGGACCAGATGACGTCGACAGCTGCGCAGCAAGAAGTTCGATTGCCTCATGGGCAGTCCATGATATCTGCTGCAGAGATTTGACCAGCTTTGTTTCCTTCCGCATGACACGAAGTAACCTAAGAGACATGATATGATCAGTGCATCTTCCCAAGATACCAGTGGCAGCAGAGTTGTGCAGATCAAGGCATGCAGACTTACTTGAACGCACTGAAGCTTGGAATGTCAATCGGAATGCCATTGAGTAACAGAAGGTTGGTTTCTGTAGTAAAGTGTCGGAGCATTTGTGCAGTCGATACAACCGACTCGTTCACCGGGAGCTGTTCGATCATGTGCGCGTATTTTGGAAAGTCTTGGCTGACACGGGCTAGAGCATCGATTGGAGAAGACGACTGGGCAATGTAGCTTGCAGCCTTGTGGTCAATCTCTGCAAAAAGTCATAACAGTTAATCAGCCTGATGCGATGGTGACAGCTACATCGGTGGTTTGTCAGCTTTACCTTGGATTTGTTCTTTCTTGAGAGTCTTGATGATGGGAACAGCCTGATACAGCGACTGTTCCTGATCCCTATCGCTGTCGGCACTTTCATCGGCCAGTTTCTCGCCAGACGTCTCAGTGACTGGTCATTCCCACAAACAGAGTATCAGTATCGAGATCAACCACGCTTTTGCTAGTTCCACAGCTTTGCACACCTTTGATGGAGCGATCGTCCTCGACTTTGTATTCTGTGCTCTTGATTGCAAGCTCTACACCATACCCACTGAGTGATACTGAAGCATCAACTGACTTGCGTGTGTTTTTGGCTGGTTTGTATCGTAGAGTGAACCGCAAATGGCCCTTGGATCCGGCCGCGACAAGCGCGCGATACATGGCAGGAAACTCTGGTGCGTTGATATCAGCATAGAAGGCGACAGTGGCAATCTTATTGCTATCGTCGCTGTTTACGCCATCAGGAGGAAACACATGATCAAAGTCGAATAGTTCAAGCTTCGAGTCAAACGGTGCTACATGAGCAGCCGTGCGGGACACAATCTCGGATACGTCACAGATCTGGACACCGTTCCAGTCGACCCAGACAGCACAGTTAAGATCGATCGATTTGGAATCAAAGGATGGAACGATGGTCTGCTCGTAGTATTGGTAGATGGCCTGGATGCGAGGAACAAAACTGTGGATGGCAAGCGAGAATTTGGCCAGTGCTAGCGATTCGAAAGATGGCAGGAATCGCTCAATGGCTGCGTATGCTGCTGCGTTTGCATCGGCGATGCTACTGTCGGCAATAGGTTCTGGAGATGGTTTGGCCGAAAATAAGGTGTCGAACAGACTGCCTGGAGAGATGTTGTTGCCAAGCAGTTGTTCGTCAACAAGGAAGGACATGAGAGGAAAGATGCTTGCTTCGCTCTCCTGTGCAACAAGCTCGCTGACACGGTCCATCGATGAGCAGAGTCGGATTAATGTGGATGTCAGCAGCAATATTCTGCCATTGCTCGCAGTTGAGAGTCGCTGCAGCTGTAGCAGATGCGGTGCAGACACATGCAGCAATAGCAAGAAGCTTACAGAAGCTCAAGCTCAAAAGGCGGTGATGGCCACGACGACTGTGTCTTTAGCACTGCGCTGACGGGTGGAATGGCTGCAGTGTTGGTGGCAGCGAGCACGGTGCTGACAGTGGTGCCAGCAGCGAGCATCAGCAAGAACGCTGACTGCGGGAGCCGCATAGTTACTACTGCTACTAATACTGGTGCTGTTGCTGTTGAGATCTCGCAAGGCAACTTCATTCAGTGGTGTTTAGGGGCATATGGCTCTATGGCGGGGCAAAGCGAGGAAGGCCGTCCACGGATCGACGGCGCCACAGCGACAGCATCTCATACGCTGCGCGTGCTGGTCTGCTTGGTGCACATCTGCTCTCAGCATGTGTGTCAGCGATGCTGCTCATCAGCCTCCCTTTCCATATTCAAAAGCATCCGGATAGATCTGCAGATGCTCAGATCTGCCACTCACTTCTTGATCCAGACAAGCTCAAAGTATGGCTCGAGACGCTGAACATACTCGGCAATCGACCATCCAAATGGAGGCCCAACAGGCTTCTCTCCAAGCGGGAACATCAGCACAAGCGCATGTCCTCCGGGCTTCACAATCGCAGCAACTTGCTTCTGCCAGGCATCTCGCAGCGAAGGGTCAATGGCACATGCTAACATTATACCACTGCGTCAGTCTATAGATGCGCTTACAGATATATATATATATATATACATGGTAGCAGCAACCTACCAAATGTATAGTCAAACAGCATGTCAAACTTCCTTTCGTGCGGCATCGCAAAGAAGTCGGCAGTCTCATATTGCAGCGAGGCTGGTGCGTTTTTGGATGCGGCGTGCTTGATGGCGGCTGCCATGCCGCTCGGAGCGATATCCACGCCAACCACTTGCTTGTATCCTGCTCTGAGATGTGCAGTCAGTCATGTCAGCCAAGCAATAGACAGAGATGATTGATCGATTGACTGATTGATTGAGAGGCAAGAACGGCTTCATTCTCCATCAGAGCAGCGTGGCAAGCTGTGCTTACTCGGCAAAGGCAATGCAGTCGTGGCCGAGACCGCATCCAGGTACGATGATGGACTCGCCAAGCGGTTCGGGATGGTCGCGTAGAAACTCGGCGACCGCAGGCGTCGTGGCATTGAGGTCCCAGAAGATATTGTTGTTTGACCAGAATCCTTCCCAGTTGGCCATCTTGCTGTTTTCCTGGATTGTGGTGTGTGGTGTGTGGGGTTGATGGAAAGAGCGAGATTTTAAACACAGCGCAGCGCAGCACGGCACGGGTTCCGATCGGATAATTTCCAAAGCTTGTTTCTCGACAGCAGTTAGTCCGGCTGTATTCCGACGACTGTCACAGCCATTCCGAAGCACGGGTCGCCGGATAAACGCCGTCTGTTTTATTACTGAAAGAGAGACACCCGTGCTGGGGGACAGGGAGGAGGAGGGAATTGAGCCGTGGGATGCAGGCATAGGTCTGATTCAGAAAGAGAAGCGGAGGAGGAGCAGGAGCAGGAGCAGGAGGAGCAGGACAAGGGAGATGATAGCTTATTCAATGGAAATCTCGGGTTGGTACAGACCCACAAACTCGGGCCGCACAATCGTATCAGCAGGATACTGATCAAAGTAGTACGTCTGTTCGTGCAGGGCCCACTTGCCGATCCTTCGCGTGAATCCATCTGGCACGGCACGGTTCGACGGAACAAGTGGTGCACGGGGGTTCGAAAGCTGGCCCTGGTTGCCAACAACCATTTCGGCCGTGATGTAGTATGAGCGCATGGGGTTCGCGACAAACCGAATCCATCCGCGAATGGTCTCAAACGCATTCACGGCAAGCGGTTCTGAACGTGATTTGTCAGCTTGATCACCAAACGCTTTGGTCCGTTGTTTTCGAGATAGAGAGGGGTTTAAGATGCACAGGCTCCAGCATCTTACCCTTGAGCAGCAATCGAACTTGATGCCAGTGTGTCTTTTCTGCGTGTGGGGCAGTCGATAGAACATATCCGGCCAAGTTGATGTCGAACCAGGCGCCAATGCCATGGATCAGACCCGTGAATGTAGCCATCCAAGTGAATGGAATGATGATGTCCTTGAGCTCTTCTGCGGTTACTGTGCGGAAATCAACTGCACATTGTCGCGGCCGAGCGATTCAAGGAACTCAGTCAGTTGAATGCCTGATCGTTTGTCCGATAGTACATGTCGCTTGCAACACAAAGCTAAAAGTAACTAACCAACATGGGAGCAGGCAGGTGCAACGAGCGTGCGAGCATCGAAGCCACCAACAACAGGCTAGGCAGAAAACACCAAGATTTGTTGGTCAGCGAGAGAGATATTGCAAACAGTAGTATCTTTTGAGTGCAGCGCATGCCAATACAGCATAGATCTCACTTGACCAAAGATCTCGTCCTTTGCATCCTGTCCCAATGGCGAAAAGTCGATTCCAAAAAAGTCCTGCTGCTCCCAGAACCGTACTTTTGCCATGGTTTGGGACCACAGATTGGAATCCGAGAACTAAGTCGTATTCAAAGTCACGGATTTTACGCATGCATGCATCAGTATGGTTTTCGAGTGCATTGTGTGACAGAAACGCCAAAAGCACGAATGAACGAACAGATGAGATAGATGAGATTGTTGATGGCCAACTTACTGGCGCGACATACATGGTGCCCATGGAGGGTACCATGACACCATTAGGTTTCAGAAAGCGGTCTCGAGCGAGGATGTATGATTCCAGCATGCGTTCGTGGACAAGGAGGACGCCAATAGGCTCGCTGATCAAAGTATCAACCTTTGGCAAGTTCTCAACATCCTCAATCTTGCCTAGCATTCCAGTTATTCAACCCAAGCCCACCACCAAAAAACAAAAAATGTATAACAAGGCAGCAGCAATCAGTAAACAGTCGGATCAAGCATGAGTGGGTTTTTTGCTGAATCGAAAGACAATTGAATCAATACTTTTGATGACAGTGAGCTTGCCAAGCATCCAATGGTTGGTGGTGTGAGCGTAATCGATCAGTTTCTGGACCTTGTCTGCCATTCCACTAGCCTCGACAGCAAAGACATGGCTTGCGCCTGCCCGCACAGCAAGATATGACAGGATGCCTGCAGAATCGCATCGATCGGCATCAGTGACAGCGAGAATCGTATGTTGCCGATCGCCGCGATCAGAAACACGAGGCAGCCCAATCATGATCACAAGTGATTGCTCGTCAGAGATCTATCGATGAGAGTGGCATCTAAAATGCACAAGTAATGGCAGTGACGCTGATCACTGATGCCACAGCCCTCCAAGCCACTATCACAAGCAAGCAGCTCTCAACATACCGCTGCCTGCGCCAAGGTCCATGACAGTCTTGCCAGCGAAAAGCGTCGGGCCATTTGCCAAGATGGCTGTTTGATAGAGCGATGTCCGTACAGTGTCCTGCAGCATGTTCTGCTGGTGAACAAACTGAGAATAATAACTGTGTATATAGGCATCGGCGCATGTCGGCACAGGTCATCCATGCATCACAGTCGCAAGTTTGGTCCGACGACAGGATTGAGTGGGACACATGGAGAACGAAAATGCACATATAGTGGTTGTCGGGTTAATAGGCGGTGCAGCAGTGTCAGTTGTTCCTTTTTTTCGAGAGCGACTGGACAGGCAGGCGAGCTGGAGCAACAGCCCAAGGCGACAAGCGGCAGCAGACATGGCGCAGGAGCACGCACGAGAAATAAGTGGTGTCGCGCGAGTCGGTGCTCGTCGAGCCCTTCTGCGCAACCTCGATGTCTGGCAGCACGTTCTGCATTTTCTATCGCTGTTTGATCGCTTGGAGAAAGATCAAAGGTGATCGCGGTGCTGATCGTGGTGCAGCAGTTGTTGCAGTGTGATGCATCGATTTCATTTCCATAGAGAAAGGACTGTGGGTCTTAATAGCCAAGCCACTTAAGCCTGCTTGCCAATAACCTCAACCTTGAAGCCAATGGTCTGCAGCTTCTTGACATCCAGAATCAGGCGGCCGTCAAAGATGAACGCAGGCTTCTTCATGTGCTCGTAGATCTTCTCGTATTGCAGCGTCTTGAACTCGTCCCACTCGGTCACAATAACAATAGCATCGGCATCCTTGCTCGCTTCGTACGGCGACTTGAAGATCTTGACACGCTTCTTGTCTATTTGGTCCATGGTATCGCCGATTGATCAGACACCAGGAGACTGTGGTCAGTCTCGATTGCAAACAAAGAGCAGCGGGAACAACGTAACAAGCAGCAAACTCACAGGTTTCAATGGTGCCAACGTCAGGATCAGTCAGGTCCATTTGGATCTGCTCCTCTTCGACCTTGGGATCGTAGATGCGAATGTTGGCGTTTTCACGCAAAAAGTATTTGATGAGCGTGATGGCGGCCGATTCGCGAGTGTCGCCAGTGTTCTTCTTGAACGCAAAGCCAAAGACAGCGATGCTCTTGTTGGTGATGGTGTTAAAGAGACGCTTGACAACACGCTCAGCAAAGCGAGATTTCTGATACTCGTTCATCTCAACGACCTGCTTCCAGTAAGCAGCAACTTCAGGCAGATGCAAGCTCTCGCTGAGGTAGACAAGGTTAAGGATGTCCTTTTGGAAGCACGAGCCACCAAAGCCAACGCTGGCCTTGAGGAACTTGGGGCCAATACGGGTATCCAGACCGCAGGCATATGCAACCTCATCAACGTCGGCACCCGTGGCTTCGCAGATGGCAGAGAGGGCATTGACAGACGAGATGCGCTGGGCAAGGATTGCGTTTGCAGCCTGGGTGGTTTCATTCACCGCAGCAACAAGTTGAGTCAGACTGCTTGAGCAGAAGGATGATGCTGAATGCCATACACAAACACATCAACTTACAAGCTTAGACAGCTCCGATGACCACAGGTTCATGGTGATGATGCGTTCAGCAGGAATCCACTTGGAGTAGACCCCAGCAAGAGTTTTCTGAGCCTTGATGCCCTCGGGTGTCTGCAGTGAGCCAATCAGAACACGATCGGGCTTCAGCAGATCCTGGATGGCTGTGCCTTCAGCAAGGAACTCGGGATTCGACAGAATATCAAAGCGAATGCCGTTGCGGGAGTTGGCTTCGAGGATGGCGCGCATGCTCTCTGCAGTGCGGCACGGCACAGTCGACTTCTCAACAACGATCTTGGGCGAACGTGCCACCTGTGCAATGCGACGGGTGGCGCCCTCGATGTATCTGTCATTTTGGAATAGTTGTCAGTATGGAGAGAGTTATTATGTTTATCAAAGATGGCAGGAATGGCAGGGATCGCAGGGATGGCGACAATATGCAACCGGCGATGCGAATACACAGAAAGGAGAAGAGCCACGAATGGATTGCCATTCAAGGAAAGCGAGAGAGCTGGCAGTCGCACAGCATAGCCCGCAGCCGCAAGTGCAGCATAGATACAGCAGTTGATTGTTTGCGAGACCCAGAAGCGGCGTATGCATACAGGAGACCACATACACACACACACACACAGAGAGAGAGAGAGCGAGGAGGGAAGCACTTACGCAAGGTCGGCGGCGAAGCCGGCACCGATACCAGACTTCTTTGTGGGAGTGTTCACGGACACAAAGATGATGTCTGCCTCGTCAATGGCGGCAGCATCATCGGTGGTGAAGAAGAGGTTCTTTCCGCGAGCCGCAAACACAACCTCGTCCAGGCCAGGTTCGTAGATGGGCAGGTGCTGCGAGTTCCAAGCGTCGATGCGGGCCTTGTTGAGGTCGACGATCGTGACCTTGATATCGGGACATTTGTACGCAATCACAGCGCACGTTGGGCCGCCTGAGAGCAGAGCAGGGCAAGGAAAGCCAGCCAGCCAGCCAGCCAGCCAGCAGTGCAGTGCAGGGTATGGCATGACATGGCATGGCATACAAGACCAGGGCAGGGCAGGGCAATGCAGCATAGGGGGAAGGGAAGGTTGTCAGTTGGTTGAGGCAATAAACTTGCTATTGTTGCTGCTGAGCACGTTGGGCGCCACGACTGCCGCACAGAGATCGTTGCTTTCACTCGCACGAGCTTGCACGAGCTCGCATGGCTCCACATGGCTCCGCCTGAAGCAGCACGCCAAGCAGACACAGGGCATGCGAGCAAGCTCATCGATATGCAACTAGGCAGCATCCTGTGCCGCAGCCACTTCGCGTTCAAGCCCCGGCGCTGTGATGCAGCACAAGCAGAAGCAGAAGCACAAGCAAGCCCGGTCGCTCAGCAGGCAACTCACCGACATAGCCGGCGCCAATACAGCAAATCTTGACTGTCATCGTTGCGAATCTAAACAAGGAAACCGCAAACTCATCTCGCATTTACAACCCAAACCACTAGTTATGCTGAGCGAGACACTGATACCACCAATAGCTCGCTGCTTTATTCATAAGAAATAGCGTCCGCACATTGCCAAACTGCTCCTGCACATACCTGACTGCTCCTGCACTGCTTGGACTGCGAGCGATGGGCGACAGGGCAGAAAGCCGGTTTGCAACAGGAACACGAAGAAATGACGACATCGGCGCTGTTGATGTGGATGCAGATGCAGATGCAGATGCAGGCACAAAGCCAGATGCAGATGGAGCCTGCGCTGTGCTGCTTGGCGCTTTGGATGAAACCGAGGTGATCTGGCTGAGTGGTGATGGACCCCATGCCGGCGACCAGGCAGGACGTCCGTCGCGAGCATCTCTGTTTGGTTTTCGGACATCGTGCTCGGATGTTGCAGGTCGCACGTGAATGATCGTGCCATGATGGGAGTTGGCGGTATCGGCTGGATATCTTGCTCGTGGATGTGCCATCTCACCATCTGCGCCTGTGCCTGCACGTATACCAGTTTCAGCCTGGTCAGAATGTCTACGCAAGCGCTGTCCCATTTTCGATGACTTGGTAATAGTATCAAAGATGGATGAGTCCGTGGACACTGGCCGTGGAGATGGGATCGGCGGTAGCCACGGCTTCATGATTCCAACAATAGATCCTCGCATCGCCCGCTGTGTGTTCTTAACGTACTCTGATGTAGTACTTGGATCAACCGACAAAACTTCAATACTGCTGCCATGCGCAGCGTATTTGCTTGACTTGCTCGCAACCATCTGCGTGCCTGCGTGATACTGAGCTTGTGGCAAATAGATGTGTGCAGCATGAACTTGTTTCGCAAGCCGCTCTTCGTGCATCTGCCGACGATGCTGTCTGAAATTGTGCTTGAGCTGCCTGTACTCTCTGGGTGTCCACCAACAGTCGATCTTGCCATGCACTTTGGAGCGCTCGGCGAGATCAACCTCTGGATCAAGCAGAGGCTTGACAACAATCGTTTCCATGTTGATGACGTTCTTTGGAGTTTTAGGCTTACGGTGGGTAGACAGGCGATTGATTGGAGGAAGTTGCTTGAGTTGAGCTGCTTTGGCAAGTTCGCGTGCAGCGATTGTGCGACGCTGGTAGATCGACATGGCTTGGGGCTTTTGCTCAGGAGGATGCAGGCGTTGGCGAACCTTTTCAACGTCGATTTCCTCTGGTGGAGCTATAAACACGTCGTCTGGAACAACCAGACCAGCAAAGATGACATCGGGATCAACTGGAATACCACGGGCTGCAAATCTCTCGACAATGGCTGTGCATGCCTTGATGGTGAGATGTCGCTCCATAGTTTGTTGAACAGCGTGCATGGCTTCTAGCTCAAGGCACCGCCGACGTGGTGGTCGGCCACCGCGTCGCAAAGCCCTTGAGGGTCCATTCAGACTATAGTTGGAGGATATACTAGCAGCGCTAGTGGCACCATCGCCAAGCTGAACACGTCGGCGCTGCATTGCTGCTGATCGCCCTTTTGACTGACACTGGGCTGCATATGGCGGCTGATCTGTTGCCTCGTGATCTGGAAAGTTGGCGATGTCATTTCAGGCACAGGCTCAACAAAGCTTTGAGTCTCTGAACGTTGGTGAACTGGTGCACCCACTGCTGTAGGCTCTGTCATCGCTGTGGCATCAGGCGCCGCTGGTTGTTCAACATTCGCGCAACTGGATGCAGTCGTGCGGTTCTCTAGTAAATCTGGATCATGTGCAACTACACTTCCAGATGACTTGATTGAGCCGCAGCTTGCACCATCTGCTCCAGCCAAATGCGAGATGGGCTGGACTGCATTTTTGGGCTTGCTTTCTTGCTGTAGATGTGTCATGGATGCGGTTTTTGATGTTGGTCTCGCCTGGTTTGTCATGCTTGAGGCTCGTGGCAGGCGCATTGATGCTGTCATATCTGGTCGCGATTCCTGCGTTCTTCCAAATTCTCTAGCAAGTGATATCTTGCCGGTACTACGTGTCGCAGCCGAAGCTGATCCATGACGCGAGGCTCGAGCAGAAGGGACATTGACATCAGGTGGCTCATTTGATATGCTGGCACGTGGAGTTGGCTTTGCTGTGTCGAGCGAAACATCAGAGTTGCGTGTCGACAGTGTGGAAGGCGTGGGTTGATCTGAGCCTGACTTGGGTTGCTCGCCGTCAATGCCATATTGCACAATCGACTCGCCTTCTTGCTCTGCTTCCACTGTTTGCTGTGAAGCCTTTGGAGAGTGATTGACAGAACCGGGTGTTGTTGTTTGAGAAAGCGGTGACTTGATCGGCTTACTAGGAGGCGATGTGGCCGCTTGTGACAGTTCCTTGCTGCGAAGCTCAGGCGATTGCTTCGACTTGCTTTCGAATGCATTCCGCAGCGATGGTTCTGTTTCTTGAAAAGTGCGGCGCTTATCAGCAAGATGAATTCTCGCAGCACCAGACCCAGCACGGGATGCGGATGGTGCAGATACCAGCGATTGCACCGCCGTTTGCAAAGAGAGCTGCTTTTGGGCCTCCTTGTTTGCCTGCGTCAATCCTTCAACGCTGGAAGAATGACCAAGCAGCCTGTTGGTCATGATGGTCACATCTGCAATTCGCTTGAATCCTACATTTCCACGTGCCTTGACGCCAGGTTGCTGTGTGCTGACTGCCGGCACGGAGGTGATCGAGCTTTTAGCAGTGCTGGTTGCAGCTCCGTTGTTTGGGATGGATGCTCGCACGGACGGCCGCGGACTGACTTCTGGACGCGTTGTGCTTGCTGTTGATACGATACTGCTACGCGGCGACGCATTGTCATATCCAGTCCCGCCAGGCACCGCAAGCATGTTATTGATCGTCGATGCAGCTCCTGTATCAATGCCAGCATGGTTTCAATACATGCAACGGGCAATCAAACAAAAGTATCGCAAGATCATTGCTGGGCAAGTTCTTACGCTGCCTTTGACATTGGGTTATTCTTACCATATTGCGGCCGACGTTTCCCTTTGCCTTTAGTCTTGCGACGCTCCTTGGTCTTGACATGCGTTGCCACAACAGCTTTGACAGCCTTTCTAATCTGTGGTCTTGAAAAGTTTGCAATGACGATCCGTGTTGCAGGGAGCTTTGGATTGCGGAGTCGCTGCTCGCGCATAGCAACACGCCGAAGCTTATTTTCAAGAAGGTTTGGCAGTCGGTATCGCGAAAGATCGAACAAACCAGAGTCCTCTACCAAGACGGCATTTCCATTTGTGTCTGGCTGGAAGATTGCGACGGCGGATGGAGAGTGTGGCCGAGACATGCTGGTACCGCCATTGCCATTGCCACTGCCGTTTGTGTTGATTGCTATAGAATTCCCCGAATCTGTCGCATCGGCACTAGACGCAGTTGCGGCAACGGGGTTGGAGTGAAGCTGAACGATATCGCTATTGAATCCTGGAATCATATCAGCACCAGCAATGGTGTCGTTTCTCGAGGGTGCGGTGCTGACGAGTGCCATTGCAATAGACTCGGATGCAGCAAATCACAAATCTGGGTTTGTTTGGGTTGCAAAAAAGAGTTTGAGTAAATAGACAAATGAACTCATTGTTTATTTCAGCGTGAGCTGGTCAATGGTATCAGCGAGAGCAAGATCGACCAGGAGTGTATACATGATCTCATCTACTACATATGACTTTGGCTTGCGCTTTCTGCTTGCAGCCAGACGCGGAAGCTCGCCATTGTTGCAGCACGACTTGACATAATCGTCGATCTCGGCATCGAGCAAGTCATTGTAACACAACTCTGCTTGAAACTGGCATAGTGCTTCATCGATCTATATTCAAGGTTTTCACAATCATCATTGTTGAGTCGGCTGGTGCAGCTATGGCACAAAGTAGTGCGAAACCAACTCACCACTTTCTCATCCAGTATAATTTCTTCAACGAGCGCGTCAAAGAAATTGCTAGCCTGTATTCTAGTGAGAGATTGTGTAGCAACATCGTGGATAGCCTCCTATATAGATCAGCTCAAACCACATCATCTCGACAGTCAGATCAAGCACAGAAAACAAAAAGGCATCCAGTAGATTATAGAATGCTCGTCTTAATAGCCATGCTGCAATCCAAATGACTATTTCGCTACTCACATGGATACAGGATTGTATCTCGTCATCAATGACCGAGTCCAGCTCGCGTCTCGCACGATATGAACCTAACCCACAACTCAAAACTCTATCAACGTTTTCATCAATTGCCTCACGCACACACTCTCGAGCCATTTGTTGCACAACATCGTTCATGGTATGATACACTGTTGACATCAGACGAAATCGTGTTGATTTGGTCAACTGTTGATCAAAAATGCCAGCAGCACGTACAATCGTCACAGTCGTTAGTTGGTCTGATGCCAATCTTCGATCGTTAAATATAGCTGTTGTAAAAGGGCAGACTATGAGACTTGCACAGCAGTAAACTTAACTGGAAAGTATTCATCAAGGCTGATTTCAACCAAGAGATCTGGTACGATTTCCTGTTATCAACAATTTCAATGCGCGATGATAGTTGAGCATCTGGTTTGGATCTGTGATGCAACAGCAACCAACTGTGAATGGCAACAAAGAAGAGACCAAGCATAAATCTCACTGTTCTGATCAGATCGATTAGCAGCTGGTCGGCACAGACAGCCTCTGGAGACTCGATTGATGAAGCGCTGCATTCGTTTAGAGGCGTCTCTGTACTCATATCTGCCGTATCTGCCATATTGGTTGAACAGTCATTGTCCTCAACGAGATCTGCATCAGCTTCGTCATGAGATGGCTCTGGTTGTTGAGATGGCACGTTATTAGCTGAGCACCCTGCAGGAAGATTCGGATAGAAGCCAGCGGCACTAGCAAGCTGAATGGGAAAGAATGTTGCTGCTGGAATGAAAGCATAAGGTGGCATGGCAAACTGCGCGAATTGAAGCATCTGCTGGGGCTGCATTGCATGCATTTGAGTGGCAGGTGTTCCAAGCACTGGTACAGATGCATGAGGGAATCCAGGACTTTGCTTTGATGAAGCAGGTTGGTTTGCAGGATCCTTGCGCGGCAGTGACGATGTGTATATCGGTTTAAGCCGCCTATACCAGTATGAATTAGACTCTTTATCGCAGTGGCTGGGTTCTTGTTCGTTGGGCTTATTATGCTGATATCGACTTACGTTGGCGGTTTGCGATTGGATTTGAATTTTAATGCAGGTTTTGATGTTGCTATTGATGCTGTTGATGCTGTTGATGCTGCTGCTGCTGTTGCTGCTGCTGATGAGTTGGCAACTGTGCGACGCGTCTGCCGCGCTGAAATTGTTGTGTCCATCTAAAACCTAAAAGACAAAAGCTATCTCTCACAACACTTTTTTCCCCCGCTCTTCAATCTCTCAAAATAATAGTCGATCCAAGTTTTAATAGTATTCTGGCCGGTCTATACGAAGAGACGAAACAAGAGAGATGTTGATAAAGATCTATTACGATGCAGACTGCATCAAACTCGATTCAATCAATGCTTGGAATTCAGATTCCTCATCCACGGCCATTTCCGAGAACTCTGTATCCAGACCATGAACTTGTACAGTACCATCATCAAATCCAATGACCAAGGTTGCACTACGACTTGCTGCCGCGACAAGGTTATCCAGTGACACGCGCGATGTTGCCGATGCCGCTGTTGGACTGAGTGCAATATAGGATGGCCGTCGATCGCCTGTTGCAAGAACAGATCCTGCAACAACACATCGTGGTTCTTGTTGGTTTTGTAGCAGGTCCCATATGTATATATTTCCGTCTTGGTCAAGGACGAAAATGACCGAGGGACGATGGGGCGACCATTCGATCTGACTGATTGGGTGGTGGATAATAGACCATGTCACGACAGCATATTTGGATTGCGTTGTGTAGAGCGCCATCAATCCAGATTCATGACCTGCAGCAAACACAATTGGTAAGTGCGGACATGTTTCAATGGCTGTGACGGGATCTGATCTTGGCAGCGGTGCTGAAAGAAGATACTGTGGGTTGATTTTGGTTGGTATAAACGTTCGCGGGAAGCAGCGATCGCGGAAACGAGATTCATGGCTGACGAAGCCATCGCTTGTAGCAACAATGAGTCTATCAATGTTATTGCGCATAAACTTGCAGTCATGTACTGTTATTTCTCGTGTGAATGCACACCTGGATAATAGGATGGTTGTCAAGGTCAGCTACAAGCGCCATGGTTAGTGTGTATGGATTGGGTCGAATGATGGACAAACCGATCTGGGTGCTGCATTTGAAAGTGGCTGCTGCGAACCAAGCGAATGCGGCTTCCGATTCGCATACCAAGATCTGTTTCGGATACTGAGGCCGCGTCCTTGAGCTCAATCACAACCTTGTATCCACCACAAGCATTACACGCACGACAATACAGTGAGTATCATTCACTCTATATCCTTCAAAAACACGACTCTGCTCTCTGCCGGCTTACCCAAAGCTGTAAAAGCCCTAGCGTATCGACTGTTGCAATCTGGAACGTGTCTGAATCGGAAGATGTCGATGCACCAGTATCCACTTCACGGACTATCTTTTGCTCGTACTTGTGAAGCGGAATAATCGAGACGATTGGATGCTCGTGAACGCGCTGGTGCACATAGATCCCGTCTGTGCAGTAGCTTGGAGTGCGAATGGTGATGGCATCTTGGTTGGGATGCAGTTGGGCCGATGCGTGTTCCGAACCAGCTTCTCGAAGATCCCAAGCTTGTACGCCGCCATCGCACGTGCCGGCAAACACGAGGTATGGTTTTGTTGGAGCGAAGCAGCAGCATGTGATCTTTGCTTCGCATAACAAAAGACTACGGGTAATGCCCAAGGTGTCATTGATCGACTGCAATGATATGTCTAAACCAGGCTGATAAGACAGGGTATATGGCTAAGCTTACCACGATGGTTGTTTGGGGTCGTTCAGTCGCCAAACGCACATGACACCCTGAAACAGCGCGAAAGATGGCATCAACGGCTTAGTCAAGGCACTCCAGGCAATCAATAGCGATCGGTAGTCTCCTGGCGTGAAGCACATGTCGACGACGCGCTGCCCCAGCAGAGGCTCGGGCACATTGATCTCAGCAAACCCTTTGCTAAACTCAAAGGTGGAGACACCATCATACACTGACGAGTCAAGCCCGCCATCGGTATTTTCCTCAAGCAACACCTCAATCACCTGCACAAGTCAAGGCAGAAAGCAAAGCAGAAAGCAAATAGCCAATAAGCACGCCGACTGATATCTGAAATCAAGAGAGTATACCAACAAAAGTCGCTTACCTGCGACGATTTTCGCAAGAATTTAGCCAAGTGCACAGGATCAACGACATGCACACTCCAGTCACCTCCATCCATCCTGCGAGTCTGACCCCTCGAATCACTCTGGCTATCGCGTGAGTCTTGCAGCCACGGCAACTCTGGTCTGCACGCGTCACAGTCCAAAAACTGCTCGGGAGGACATTGCGTCCATTTATCTTCAACAGTCCAGTCTTCACACTGCACTTCTCGATCGATACAGTCGTCGTTGGTCTGAGTGGTTGCTTGTGCAGCATTTGAGATGCCATAGTTTCGTATATAGAGCTCGTATTCGTTTAGCGGACTCAAATCAAAGATTTCGAAGAACACAAAGTCAAGATCAATCAAGTTGGCAAGATCCTAAAATCAAGGATATGAATCAGACGTTTGTGTTGGATCCAATATGGATGTACAGCCGCCGATCAGATTCATGCGAATGTGGAGGATGGGGACGAGGACGGGAAGTTGATTGTGTTTGTTGGTAGGAAAGCAGCAAGAATCCAAATCAGAAGGATGAAAGCAGGAAGTTTGCGGAAAACACAGAGGGAAGCGTGTCTGGAAAGCCTGCATGCAAGCCAAGATCTGTGTCTATCACATCTGCTTTGCCATTTTCTAGATCAGTACTGTGATGATAGTTACCTTTGCTCGCTGGGCACGCTTGATAGCATTTGCAGATGCCTCTTTCTCTTTTTGTGAGCGCTCATGAGCAAGCTTCAAATCAACCGATTGTCGCTCTGGCAAGTTTGACAAAACTGTCGACGATGCATTGGTGAGAGACCGAGTTGATTGTGCTGCGATCCCTGCCAACGCTGTCAAGCTTTGCCCTGAATATGCCAGCCCCAAATAGGCAAGAGTCAATTGAAAAAAGCCCTTGCTGTTACTGGATCTAAACTAGTGGTCGTGACAGGAATATCTAACCTCCAAACGGTTTCGAAGCAAAACTGTGATTGTCACGGATCGAGCTTGGTTCGTGGATCGGCATTCCCATGGCAGCACGTGCATTTTCTTCTGCCATTGCACGTTGAAGCTGAGTATCCATCCAGCCCATTCGTTATTGAGTGTTGTTTTAAACCCCCCTCATACTCATACTCAGCGATGCACACACACACTCTACAACACCGCCAGTAGAGTAATGAACACCACCGCAAACAGGCGGTGCATGATGATACTGGGTCAAGACTCACATCTGTTAAATTGGGTTGGACCTGTGACTGCTCTGTAAATTCTTCAAAATCCTCTTCGTAAGCCTCAAAATCCTCGTCATAGGGATTAGATTCCTGTGTTTTGGGACGTTGATCAGCAGACGATGCTCTTCCAATCGCATGCTGCTGTTGCTGAGGAACCGTATTGGATTGTGGTGCAGGACGAGCGTAAGAGTCTGAAGGATGCCAAGCAAACAATGCTATTAATACAGATGCAATAGTTGAAAGCTGGTTGAGAGTGGCGGTTGTTTGTCTGTGGATTGACCTTCGGATGTAACTCGGCTTCGAGAAGTTGAGGGAACAGGACTTGCTCGCGCGTTGGAAGCCAGGCCAGACTTGAACTCAACCACGTCTGACTGTGCTGTTGATGCTGTCGGAGCTACGTGAGGTGCTTGGCCCGACAAAGAAGCAGCTCCGGCCTGCGCAGCTGTGCCATGCATGACTTTTGATGTTGACGATACAGTCGCTGTGACATCTGGGTGTGCAGACGTGTTTGTTTGAGCGCGCTTGTGGCTGGAGGGTGGCCGGCTGACAATATACAAGTAGTCACCGCAGTCCAAGACGGATACCATGCAGAGACTATGCAGTCAGTCTCTAGATACAAGTTGGCATTACTGTTTATTGATTGCATGCGACGTGGCCTCGCACCTTTGTTTGACAGGCGACGTCATCAAGCAAGATCTGATCAGCAAGAAGCAAAAAACAAACTACACAAGTGCAGGACGAGAGCCAAAAGGAGTTTCATTGACAATAAACAAGGAACAAAGGTAGAGAGACCTGTTGGCTCCCCCAAAAGAGGAAAGATATTTGGATGATAAAAAGATGGTGAAAATAAATCATAGTTGAGGAGCTGATGTGCTGGCGGGGGAAGTGATGGAAGCCTGCGAGATCTGCGATTCAATGCCAACCACAATTTGATTGGCTGTTGCTGGGTCGCCTGTGAATCCGCGAATCGCGTTCTTCATGAATTCCATAAATCGTCTTCCATAGAGGTTTGGATTGACGGCGGATATCTTGGTCTGGAAGTCATGCTCAACTGTCAGTATGCTTCAGTTTGGGCAGATTGAATGTATCTGGAGGCATTATCTTACTCGATCATTGCCAATCGACTTGAAAAATGTTTCGAGCTTCTTGACAGCGCTGTATTTAGTAAAGATGTCGATGATGCCAATATAGTAGATTTCCTTTAAGGGCAGGTTGGTTTCGTCGGTCGCACCAAAGCCACCTTCATCTTGATAAAAGATACAGTACTGTCGCCTGTGATTGACATCATATTGCAGGTGAGTGTGGTGTGCAAGTCTGCGGAAACAGCATAATATGCACAGAGCACGCTTACTCGGGAGGCGCATTATCAGGCAGCTTTGAATTGGAAGGACCCAGTTGCATAATATCGGACTCAACCATTGCCTTTTTGATAATCTGGGCCTTGATGGTGCGATTGGTTGCAGTGGCACGACGCGAGAGCGTTTCCGCCTTGGGCTCAAAAACAGAGAGTGTTAGATCACGGATGTTGTCCTTGTTGCCTTTGATAACATCGTGCAGGCCAATCAGCAATGAGTAATCCATGATATGCTGTGCCATAAGGAACTACAATCGCACCAATGTCAGTCTATGTCTCAGCAAAATGAGCGAGTAAATCATGATCTGATCTACAGCTCGAAGCAAAATAGGAGACCACCTACAGCGCAATCTCGTTCCATTTGCTCAGTGAATAAACTGCGCTTCTCAGGACCGAGGAGTAGCTTTCTACCACGATCTATCCAATTCAAATCCTTCATGACGGCTCGTGGATTGGCTCGAGCTTCTTCATCAGGAATCGATCGTCCGACCAGAGATCCCTTGAGATCATAGACTTCGTGGATATCCTTGTTTGGAGGAAACACATTGCCCATGACAACAAAGTGAATCTTGCGGTTTCCAGGAAGCTTGACGCGGTGCAGACCGAATATGCGCGAGAGCAGCGTGTGTGGATTGTGTTGGATATGGTCATAGTAAAAAGGCAGGATTTTCAGGATGAATTTGTGTTCCGAGTGGTGAATTGTTTTGATGATGAAGCGGTAGTCTTGCGAGTAGTAGAAAAAGCTTCCGCTCTTGCCGGGGCTGCCAAGTTCTGAAAGTACATATTTTCCGGTAAGGGAAAGCTGGATTGGTTTGCAAACAGTCTGGTCAGAGTGCTGCCTTCAGGATGCAGGTATTGCACGATTACAGGATGATATGCTAACCAAGTAGTCTGCAGGATCGACGTGGAACGATTCGCG
>JH392935.1:63006-74601 GCA_000235945.1 Homolaphlyctis polyrhiza JEL 142
AGAGCATTGGTGACATCAGACGTTGCCCACCTGCCCCATGAATTGACACCACCAGCGCGCCAGCGACAACGTTCAGTGGAGATGAAGTAGGACAAAATACAACATATCTATTTGAGACGAGTTGGATTAGTTTGGTGTTGTGCGATAGAAGCAGTGCACGAGTAGACACAATAGATGAATACACACTTGTCAAATCCGTAAAGATCTAGGCCAAAGGTTGGTAGTCCGACAGATTTGTGGTCGTCTGGGTATGCCACAAACGAGCCTTCTTCCCAGCCATCGTTTGTAAAGAGTGGTACGGTGATACCGTTATCACGAGCAGTTTTTGCGAGATGGCGCATATCGTCGGCCAGACCAAGTGGCAAGCCTTTGAAGAGCTCAAAGCTTTCGTTTTCAACTTGCATAGCAATGATGCAGCCGCCTTTTTTCGAAGATGTGATCTGATGGCGAGCGAAGATGGGCAGAATAGCATTGTACCACTGAGCCGAGTATTTTGAGTATTCGTGGTCATAGGATCTGTGGAAAGAGAATGCAGAATGACGAATGCGAACGTGACGCTTAGCGACCAGCCACGAGGGGATTCCACCACCCTGGGTTTCAGCGCAGATGTAAGGGCCAGGGGCAACCAGGACAAAGAGCTTCAGCTTCTCGCATAGCGACAGCAGATAGTCGACATCTCTGTTTCCGTCAAAGTGGTACACACCATCGTCTAAGCAGTCAAGGTTAGTAAGAAGGGACAGCGATCAATTCGAGAACAGATCAGACATAGATGAACACAGCAAGTCACAGACCAGGAGAGTGGAAGGCCCAGTTGAAGTAGATGCGGACAGCATTGAGACCAGCGGCTTTGTATGCAGCGAGCAGAGCAGGCCAGCGCGATGCGTCAGGCACGCGCCAGTAGTGGAACTCGCCCGCTAGCAGAACAAACGGCCGTCCTCGGATGCGGAAGCGCCGTGCATCCCAAGTGAGTGCATCTACTGATGGAGTTGGTGCTGCACCATCGCTGTGGCTGTCGCTGTGACTGTCGCTGTGACTGTGTGGCTGTGCGAGATGAGATCCATTGGATCTGAAAGCGACGCTGCTTGTGCGCATCTGTTCCAGCAGCGGCGAGTGAGCCCGCAGCGACTGGACCCGCAGCGCCGTCCACGCCGCCGCCGCCGCAGCAGCTACAAGAACAGCGACTGCAACTACAACGCACACGGCGGCCGTGACTGTGACGGCGACGGCGACTGAAGTTGCTGCTGCTGCTGTGACTCGCGGTCGTCGCTTCGCTTGCTTCTTTCGCTTCGTCTTTGTCTTCTTGATCTCTGCGTCGCTGTCGCTGTCGCCGTCACTCCCGCCACTCTCTTCGCTTGCTGTCCGCATATACCCATCTGCTCGCAATCGTCCCTGTGCTTGTTCTTTCTCTTGCTCCTGTTCGTGCTCTTGCTCTTGCTCTTGCTCTTGTCCGTGTCCTGGCGCATGTCCATGCCGCTGGCGGAGTTGTGCATCCCGCACTCGATCGTCCATTCTCCGATTGGAAATCTGTCTTGCAAAAATCATCGTTCAATCCCAAACCCCAAACCCAAAAACATCCGCATGAATATCATCGTGCGATTCATCTTGCGGTCGTTCCCTCCAAAAGAATCTGCATGATCACTGGTTCTCCTTGTTTCCAATGTACTTGCTTACGCACGCCTCAAACAATTGAGCAGACAGCAACGAAATCTCTTTCTGAAGCGCAAGATTTGCATTCGCCCTTTGCTCTCTATCCAGTCCAATCCAGTCGGATCCAATCGTTTATTTGCTATCGAGGGGTTTCCTTTCCCAATATCTCAAAAGTATCGCTTTTGTGCGTGCGATACGTTTCGACCCATCACATCACATCGCATTGAAATTGTCAATCAGACTCTGCCCTTTTGCTGCTCACAAAGATATCTCTATCTCAATCGCACATCCTCGCTGTTTCCATTCCCATCTCACTCACTTGCCCAGTCGCTCGCAACTCCTCGCTGTAGATCCCGGCCAACGCGCTCGCTAGTTTGTTCGTCGCTCAACATAAAATGCGCGACAAGCCGCAGAACCTGCTTCAGCCTTCTGCAGCTCCTGTTAACGAAGACTCGACAAAGGCAGGATTGGCTACAAAGCGCGCAGACGCCAGCCTTGGCATCGCTCTGGTGCAACAAACACATCAAACACACCAGAGCCAACAGAAACATTTGTCCGGCCCGAATTTGGACATGATGCTTGACAGTCCACTGCCTCTTAATGCTGCCACCGCAACCGCTTCTATTGCTTCGCCTGCGCCAGCCACCGCTAGCGTCACTGGCAGCTTCAGCAGTCCGGGCCAAGGCGCTATCGCACCACCAGATACCCAATCACGCGCAACAAACAATCTACAGATCAAACACGCTGCGGCATCTGTATCTACGTCGGCATCTGCATCTGCATCTGCATCTGTCTCGGCATCTGCATCCACCACACCGCTGCTTGCTCGCTCTGTTGTGCAGCAGCTCGAGAAAAAGGCTGCAGCAAGAAACATGCCTTTTACAGACTCCACCAGCGCATCCACTGCATTGACCGCCGATTCTAAACTGCGAGGCATCGCTTCTGCTCCAAAACAAGATGTAGTATCCATGGACCTAGACGACACATCAATGAGCTCGTCAACAGCAGCCTCGATGGCAGACCAGCCAATGGATCCTGCCACACCACTGCGAACAACTTCTTCACGATCATCAACATCCGCTCCACAACAAACGCCAGAATCTACCGCTGCTTCTCAGATCATTTCGTCCGCTCCTTCAAACAATATCTCGACTTCCTCAATCCAAAGCATCGGCTTGCATAGCAGCAGCAACAACAGCTATGGAAGCAACACTCTAGAGCGCATCCCTACATTACCTGGGTCCCCAAGCTCACGCGGCTCTCGCGCATCCAGCGCAAATCCTAACGCGCCTGTTCCAACCGGCATCGAAAAGCTTGTTGAAACAGGCAAACTCATTGCTCTATCGCCACTAGATCTCCTAGCACATCTCAAAGCAACACACGGAGAATGCCACGCAGTACCAGCCAAACTTGCACCTGTTTCATCCACATCAACAGCATGGACGCCGCCAAGCTCAATTCTCCTGATCGATACTCGTTCCTGCACACTTTATGAGCATACAAGCATTGCCAAATCAATCTGTGCAAACTTTCCAGTCTTGCTTATCAAACGCTTCAAACGCCGCGCAGTGTCCAACTTCAACCTGAGTAATTTCATCACAGAGGCTGATGGTAGAAACTTGTATATGGACTGGCAGCAGGCTGCTATTGGTGATCGATCTAGTTCGTTTCAGAGCGTTGTTGTTGTGTATGACGATAAAATGGCAAAAGACAACTATGAATCGGAAGCATGGTCTTTGGTGGCTGCACTTGCAGATGGCATGTCGGTTGATCTGGTCAAGTATGGTCCCGATGCAATCCAGCAGCGAGCTACGAGGCAGATTGTTGTGGCTTTCCTTGAGGGTGGAATGGATGCATTTGCGGCACTGGACGGTGCTTCAGAGTTTCTAAACACAAGGTCCAGCGATGAGATGAATAGAATGCCGGGAATGATGACAGAATCAGCCAGTGCAACTGAAGGACTATCAGCAATGTCTTCGAATGCACCGAGTGGTCCACGAACGACGGCCAGTGAGCTTCTCGACCAGAGCGATCTACATGGTGGACACATTCGTCGGTTGTCGCTAAACACGTGTGGCAGCGAAGGCAGTGCAGGAACCCTCAAGCCAAACAAGTCGCGTGCGGCAATGCGCCAAAAGAGTCTTTCAGGCATCGCAAGCAGAGAGCCTGGATCGAACCAAGGATCAGAGAGCAGCATCGGTCCAGGCAACCTTGCTGCTCTCCAAATAGGCAAGACAAAGAAAATGCCATTATCTATCGACACACAAAGCCCAATCAGGACAACATTCCAGAAATCAGCGAGTATGGGTGGCAGTTCCAGCAGCAACAACAACAACAACAACGGCAGTAGTAGCAGCAGCAGCAACTCTTCAGCCGCGTTGGTTTCTGGTAGATCCAACACAGCGTGCCAAGTTCCCATGTCGCCCATGTCCACTGTAAATACCGGACGCGCTCTGCCACTGGTGATTCCCAGTATCTCACGGTTTCAAAACGACGACGGATCGATCAACTCGCCGCTCACAGCAATCCGCACAACCATGGGCGATCTCCCACTTCCCGCAACAGAAGCCATGGATACACAGGATGATTCCCCAACAACATCACCCAACGATAATGCCGCACCACCAGAACCTGTTTCGCGTGTCAATCAACAGATTCTGCTTGGATCGGATGTTATTCCACTTGCGCCTGACGCTGTTGAACAACTCAATCGCCTGGGTGTGACACATATTCTTAATATGGCTGCCGAAGTCAAAAACTCGCCGGCTGTTGTTAATTCTGGCCAATTTCAACTCAAGTGGCTTCCTGTGCAGGATAATACTGAGCAGGATATGGACGGTCCATTGATGGAGGCAATCCAATTCATCAGTAAGATGGCCCTCCCTTTTTTACTGTATTCAATGATGCAAACAAACGAAACAAGACAAACCCAATGGCAAACTCCTCTTTCCTTTACCTCTGCTTGGGACAGGATCCTTATCACTTGATGCTGACTTTTGTGTATGCGTCTATACAGCCAATGCAATAGCAACCACACCCAACGCAGTCGTTTTTGTTCACTGTAAAGCAGGTCGATCAAGATCTGTGAGCGTTGTACTTGGCTATCTCGTCACAACACGATCCTACACACTACGGACGGCTTATGATCTAGTCCGTCGTGTGCGCAAGGGTGTGAGTCCCAACTTGGGATTCATGGCAGCGTTGATGAAAGTCGAGCATGATATTTACGGGTTTAATTCACAGCTGCATGGATAACAAGAAATAGCTCTCTATCTCTCTCCATCTCTCCTCACAAGCCTTACTCTGCCTTGCTCCCTTTTCCTTTGTTTCTCTTACGTTCTCTCTCAATCTACTTGTCTTGCTCTTTCTGCGAGTAACAAGAATCTAGATATTCTGATCCGTGTCTTTCAATACTCTCATCTAATTCATCAAACACGATCTAGCTCGCAAAAGTGAGAAACAAACTCATAGCATCATGAAAGAGAGATTGGCGAGAGTGAGAGAGATGACAGAACGACAATGACAAATCTGAGAAACTAAAAAAATCCCCCCTCAATACACCCATATATACAAAACACACCGATACTTGTCTCCAATATAAGTGCATTTAGAAAGGGAGATGTGGGGGAGGGGAGAGAGAAGAGTTACTATTGCTGCCTTGGTAGTTGTGTGCACTGATGGCTATTCTTGCACACAACTGCATCAATCAATCTCGGACTGCGCAGATGGACCACTCATCGACACTCAACATACAACCAACCTGTTAAGCACACATTTTAAACTTTATTGTCCAGATTTGTCCATGGTAAATGGTTGCATGCTCCACATTTCACTACAAGCTGATTTCCAGACAACCTTGCACCAGCAAGTTTCTATCGATGAGATACTGTTGGACCACCGCAAGTGATCATGATTCAAGACTTAATATACTGCTTGCTCACGCAAACCTGATTCATCTTTAGTCTTTATATTGCTTCTCAATTTTTATTGCTGCTGTATTATCTTGCTCCCCGCTTATTTTTTTGGATTTTGTGTGGCACCGGTGAGGAAGAAGCTGATCTTGATGACTTGATCATTAGGCCATGTGGATGATTTGTCTATGCGAGACAAGCAACAAGAGAGAGAGAGAGAGACGGAGAGACGGAGAGACGGAGCGGCTAGAACCTACAAAACAGGCTCAACAGCAAAAACGCGACCAACGCGCTTCATACAGTCTTTGATAGATTCGACCATACCAGCCTCCAAGCCATGCGAGTCAGAGTTTTGACTGTTTGCATTGATCCACGAGAGGCCAGCGACAACACCCAAAGTCTCGCAGAGTTCGTCAAAGAGAACAAAGACATGTGCCGAACTGCCTTGGAATATATGTGATCGGACTGGATCTGTTTTCAAAGAATCAACACAAAGAGAGAGAGGGGAGGGGGCATCCATCGTCAGTCAATTCAAATCGAGAAACAAGATGTCGAGATGCATGTAGCGTGGCGAGTAGATTGGACACAGTACCTGCAGGATCAACGTGATAATGCTTGAGTAGAATACAAGGTCGAAGCTCAAGATCCTTGATGCTATTGAGTACAAACATGACTTCGCTTGTCCGAATTCTAGACTCACGGGAAACCCCAACAACAAAAGATCAAAGCCAGCGAAAAACAAACTCATTCAGAAACTCGGACTCAAATGCTTGACAATCTATCTAATCCCTGGATCAAAACATGCAAGAACAAGTTGGTTATCGACTGACCTTGACATGGGCAGCCGTCCATAGAGTGGCCGATCTCTGCAGTATCCTTGCAAGACTTCTCGACACTTTTTCAACAGAACCACAACAGCAAGTTCCGCAATACGTTGACTTCGATCGCCCAGATCAGTCTTTTCAGTCGCAGCAGCAGCAGCCGTACTACCAGTAGTACCATTAGTAGCAGCACCCGCCGACACTGCCCTCGAACTTGTACCACACAATGCAAACAAAACACTCAAGCACTGAAACGCAAACGACTCTCTTCCCAACACCGATCGCTGATCAAACCCAAGAAGCGGAGTTTCAGCCAGAGTCATGGAGCGATCCTGCAAGAGACTCGGCCGAACACTCATATTGCCCTGCTGTACAGCCTCGCCACTTTTTTCTTGCGGGAACGAGAGCGAGCCTTGAACAGATGTCGATGAGGAGTCTGGAAGCAACAATGGCGACATGATGCCAGTGATACTGGAAACTCCGACTCCCCCAATACCAGCCGTCGCCATCGCTGTTGTGGATGACATTTGCGGATAGTAGAGTCTCGACCCTTTGTATAGAATCGAAAGCAGCTGTAAAATATAGGTATCGGGGACTTCAGGCTGGGAAATGTGCGGCAGAATATCGGCTTCAACCATGGTGAGCATGGAAATATCAAACGATTCGTCTGCAGAGAGCTCTTCGGAAGAGAGTGACGTTGGCGCTGGATTTGTTTGGAGCAGAAAGCCTTCGAGGAGATCGAGCAATGCTGTATAGATTCTCTGCAGAGCGTCCTGTGAGACTGTGCGCGACAAACGATCCAGCGATTCGAGTCCGATTTTGATGATTGTCATGGCAGCCATGGCCGCGTTGCGCCAGACAGGAGTAGAATCCTTTGTGCCCGAAGATGGACATTCATACTTGAGTCTCATTGGAATCTGCAGAGCATTCAGTGTCATTTCAAATGCTCCAGAGGCATACAACTCTTGGAGACCTCCATGTGTTTCGTAGAGCGACACTAGCAGCTGTAACGATCGTTTTGCTAGCGAGATGTAGGTAAACTTTTTGAGAACTGGTATGGGCGAGTTGATGGCGGCAAAGACGGGTGTTGCATCGGGTGTTGCTATTGACGAGACAGCTCCAGAAAAAAGAGAAGATGCGGGAAGAAACGGCATCTTGATGAGATCAGCCACCAAACTAACAAGCCGCTGTGCAGACGATTCGATGTTTGAGAAGTCAGCCTTGGTGCCAGAGGCAAGATCAAGAACATGACTTTGTAGTGGCGTCAACTGTTCCTGATCATTGACAAAATCTGCGCGGAATCGACTGATTGTTGTTCCTGGCAATGGCGTTGAGTGGTACAATAGAAGCTGTCGAACAATGCTGGTCAATTGATCAAGCTGCTTGCTTGTAAACAAGGGTCGTATGATCTCATGCAGCTCTGCGAAGCTCGCAATATAGGTCGCGAGAGTGTCTTGTGTAAAGTATCCATGAACAAGTTCAGGCGTTGTGCCGTCGCTCCACACATACGTTGAAGTAACCGAGCGCATTTCAGACGATTGCTGCTTAATAGATTTGGCCATGGACGAGTTACGTGCCTGACTGGCTGAATCAAGAGTCTCTGGTTCCTCATCAATCTCAGCGAGTGCAAACTCTTTCTCGGCATCATGGGCTTGTCGCTCTTCGCTCATTGCAATGATGCCATGACCTATTGCCACCCAATGGTTCCACACTGAAAACCACATGTTGAGCGACTTTGCTGCAACATGTTCAGGCATCTGTTTGGGGTTCGATGGACGTGCATACTGTATGATCAGACGCAGGTTCTTGAGGGCTGCGGTCGAGACTTCGGGCGATCCCTCGAGACAACTGTATGTAATATATTCCAGGAAATGCTCCCATGCTTTGTCGAAACTCGATGTGAGATTGACGAGGATTGGCAAGAAATCCAGGAAACACTTGGTGACACCGTTCAGAGTGATGACTTTTGTTTCGTCCCACTGCTTTGGACCTGCAATGTTTGGCTTGGGTGTGGCAGTTGGCTGAGCAGATGATGTTGGAGCAGATGTAGGAGCAGATGTTGGAGCAGGCACTGCTGGAGCCGAGGTAAAAGACTGGCTCAGCGCGACCAGCGAAGGACTGGATCCGGACCCCATACCAGTGCCCAGCCCTGCAACTGGCGACTGCGTGCCAGATCCCGAGATGGTATTACCCCGTCGAAGTTCCACAACGGCAGAAGTTTGCGTGCTACTGTTGCTACTCGCTGTATTAACGCGTTGGATTTCCGTCATTTCGCTAGACACTCGCACACGATCTAAAAGCGGGAACAGGATCTGCCAGACGCATTCGTGCCATGCATCGAGAGTGAGTCGCTGGCCATTCATCGCAAGTGTTCGGAACAGCGTCTGATTGGCAGAGTTTCGCACTTCGGGTCGATAGTCGGAACACAGCTCTGAAAGATTTGCGAGTAAATACATCCATAGCATGTCGAGTGTCTTTGTTGAGAGCGTGCCCTTGAGCAGGTTGATGTCAAGAAGCGTTTCGGTTGGTTTTGTGTCAGGAATATCGCCGCTAGGCTTCTCTGCTTCAGCACTCTCTGAACCGGCATCACGGTCATTCGGGACCACAGCATCAGAAGTCTCACGGGCGACTTGATGCACATCAGCATCAGAGATACCATCGCCTGCAGAGACCGAATCTTCAGCGCTCAACGACTCCTGTTTCTTATCGAGTTCCTGCCGTTTGGTCAAAATGAAGTCGCACAAGGTCCACAGCAACCCGACCGACGTCAAACTAATGTTGAGATCGTCAGACAAGGCGCCAAACGTTGCGACTGTCTCGATGCAGTGAGCAAGAACCATGGGCGAGAGAAGCGCGAGAAAATCCGTGCAAATGAGCTGAATGCAAGGGAAACCAATGCGCACAATGGCTGGAGATCGAGTCGGCACCGCCAAGCTGCCAAACAGCGCCGACGCAGACATTGACTCATTCCCTGTGCCGGTAGTCTCGCTGGTCTGTGATTTCGGCGTGACAAGTGATCCAGACGTATCAGACGACACTCCAGCGCCTCCCGAGCTTGCACCCACAGTGCTAGTCGCAGCAGCCTTTGACGGCGCGTTGATTTTAGATTGACGCACAACGCTTTGTAGCACGTCAAAGATGAGCATCCATCCATTGACAAAGTTTTGTCCGCTGGTCTGCAAGAGTTTGTTGAGTGTCTCCAAACCACTCTTCTGGACTTCGACCAACCAAGAGAGTTTTGGCATCTTGTCGCGCTCGTCGGTGGGAGAAACCAATGCTGATAAGTCGGTGGCATAGCCGTCAATAGCCATGATGGTGCGGATCGGCTCGAGCACTTTCATCTCGACTACAGGATCAGACAGGTCAGCGCACTGGACAGCTGTTTTCAAGATTTCGCCAAACGTGGCGCATGCTTGCGACCGAATGGACGATGAGCAAGTAGGACTGTGGACGATTTGTATCAGCTCGACAATAATCATGTCCCAGATATCAAAATCGGGTGAGGTTGTGAGGCGCTTGATGTTGGCAAGCGTGACGTCATGCAGCTTGGTGATTGCAAATAGCTTTTCGTCTGCAACTTTGATCGAGTCTTTGGTCAAGGCCAATCCACCTGCAGGTCCGCCAGCAGTGCCCGCCATGGTTTCGTGAGCTAGCCGACAGAGAGCTCTAACAAACTCAGCAAAATGGCGCAGTTCCATCGTCACGGTGCGTTCAAAGACGCGTTTGGAAAACGTCATGAACATTGCAAAGTTATTCTCGCCAGAAGATGCCGTAGATCCGGTGGGCAAAGCCATGGATGTACCAAGCGCAGTCGACATAGAAACCTGGCTGCCAACACCTGAGAAAGTCGTTGATCGTAATCGCATGACTTCTTTGGGAATCAGTCCAGATCCGGGCGAGCCTAGTTCAAGAATGCCTGGACTTGACTCCATACGTCTGCCCATTTTACCAGTTGCCATCAGACCATCGGCAATCTGCAGAGTTTCGAGGACGGCATACCACGTGCGATTGTCCATGATAGATGCGAGCGATTCGGCAACACACAATAGAACGCGCAAACTGATAGCATTACGGTCACTCAAGAGCGTTGCAAGGATAGCTGGTGAGCGCGAAGTGCCGTGTAGGTTGGACAGATTAAACGGCGAAACGTCTTTTGCGATCGAGGCAAAGTCCAGACTAAGACTGGATGAGCTTGGCACACAGACTTTGCACATGGCGCCAAGAAATGCGTCACGATGAGACGTCAGTCCAAGCATTCCAACAACAATTGTGTAGTTTTGGAATGCTTGCATTGTGCTTGAGAAGAGCTCATCGTCAACAGATGCCGTGGACAATAGTGTCAGGATCGCCAAAAGACTGGGGCTCGATGATTTAACAAGCTCGATCGACAAGAGTATTTTGTCGTTCTTTGATGCATCGATTGATTCAGAGACTCTAGACGATTCGCATTTTGGGTTGGTATCGTCTGGCTGCTGCTTTGTGGATGTACGGTTTGCGATGCTTTCTTGAGAAGATTCGAGGATCGCTGATGCAAGAGCAATGTTGGATTTGCTCAGATTCGCATCGACAAGAGTGGAAACACCAAGAATTGGCAGAATGAACTCGGAGATGTTTTCAACTGTCTGGAAAACACACTGAATTGCAAGATAGACGGCATATGTTTCGGGAAACATTGGAGGCTCAGTTTTGTCAAGCTGATCAATGCTATCAGAATACATGGCCACACATTAATATCAACAAACAAAAAGGGGGAGGGGTGTGCATTGAGGAAAGGTTAGAGAACAATGACTCAAAGCAACAAGTTCAAACACCAATGAGAGTCTAGTCTTTACCATTGGATCTTGAGCGATGATCCAGATACCGTCATTGAGAACGTCTCACCCGTTGATGGACTTGTCACAGCAGCGTCTTTTGCATTCTCATTTGGAATCGACGCAATCAGAAAGCCGCGTTCAATGAAAACAAACTTTGCAATGGCCATGATCATGTCATAGTATATCTTTGTTGAGTGATCTTGTGCATCATACTGGGAGAAGAGCGATCTTTTTAAAACCAATCATGAAGCAAAACATCACAACGAGTTGCAGCAAAAACAGCGTTGCAACGAGACACGATTTTGATACAAAGAAACGAGTCAACTCAAATGATGCTGGTAGGACGAAGAGAAGAAGAAGAAAGAGATGGATCAAGGGATAAACGATATCAAAAAACAAAGT